>JAOXYD010155280.1:0-24126 GCA_028565735.1 Pinacopodium congolense | reverse complement strand
TTTTATATAATGTCACTGAGATGGTTACAACTGCACCCCAAATTTCTATTAATTGATGAGGTATTCAAAGGATATGATTAATCATAGATGGATAATGAGACTTTACCTCTTCATTCTAGGATTAGAATATATAGGACTTTGTTTAGAGGGTTTAACTTCAGAGGTTTCCCTATTAAAGGCTAGGGAAATGGAGAGCAGAAATATTATACTGGGCATTTTCCTTAATGGATTCAGAGTAAGGGTACTAGAATCAGAGGCTATAGCTCTCAGCCATCGATGTTTCAGATAGGAGTGATAAGAAAACAATATGAGAAATAACGATAGGGTTGAATTCCATGCTGCCTTAATAAGACCGATAGGCCCAGTTTTAAGGGTTTGGTTTTGATATGTTCAGATTAGGCATTTCACTTGTAAGTGTCCTAATTTTATAGTCTAAAAAAAGTTCACAAGGTTCCTTTATTAGTGTAATCAAACTAGTATATCAGACACAAATCCAATTTTATATACATTACCAAATTGATTTCCATATGGTTAGCTTCTAAAATCTTGGTAAATTTATGAATAGACCCTTGTCTAGGGTTCAGTCCAGTGCTAGAAGCTTTTCACAATAATTAACTTATCAATAGTCAAATAAAGGACAAGCTCCTGTATCAAGCTTTTTTATATCAATTTGTCATTGTATTTATTAATAGTATCTTGGTGTCTTCTAAAAGCACCAAAAAATAAGCTATAAATTTGAAGATAGTTTTACAAAGCTTGCAGAAGCATCAGTTATAAGAGAAAATTTTTAAGTTTTAATTTTTGTAAGACCATATAGTCTTCTTAAGATGCGTGTTGTCTAAAGATGACATCCAAGCATATATTAAGAAGATTGAAGAAGTCACAAAGTAGTTAAGACTTACTACTATTACTAAAGTTTAGAGTTTCTTAGACTTAATAAGTAATTATTGGAGATTTGTTTAGGATTTCTCACTGATAGTATCTCCTTCAAATAAGAAGAATGTTAAGTATGTATGATTATAGGCTTGTGAGGACAATTTTTAATAGCTTAAGGATAGGTTAACATTAGCTCTTATGATGGCATCAACTTCAAGACTGGATAGGGCTATCGTGCATTGTAATGATTTTAGAGTAAGGCTGGGTTGTGTGCTTATACAACATAGTTTGATAGTGATGTATACTTCCTAACAGCTAAATAATCATAACTAGAACTATCCCCTAGGACACAGAAATGTCAGTTGTAATGTGTGCATTTAAGATTTGGAGACATTATTTATACAATATAACATGTGCATCCTATATTCATTATAAAAGTGTGAAGTACATTTTTATGTAAAGATATTTAAACTTGAGGTAGTGAAGTTATGGAGCTTCTGAAAGATTATAATTGTTCTATTTTCTATCATCATGGCAAAGCTATGTAATTATTGATCTCTAAGTACAAAATAAGACAAAAAAAAGTTATCATATCATTCCACTCAGGCTAATACTTTGCCCATAAAAAAAAAAGATAATCAGAAAGGTGCACTGAAGAAAGAGAGACAATATAAAAAATATGACCTATCTGTATCAAACATATCCATTTCAAATATTGAAAATAAAATTTTAATTTCTTTATCTTATAATTTTTTCCAAAGTGCTTTGTTTTGATCTATAGGATGCAGTATCAGAACCTTATAAAGTTCACTTAGGCTCCATTATTATGTATCATGATCTCAAAAGTGCGTATTGGTAGAGTGGAATGAAAAGGTTATTATAGAGTTTGTTTTTAGGTGCTTTACATGTTAACAGGTGAAACATGGTTATGAAGACATTCAGGATAATTACAACCGCTACGTATTCCTAAGTGGAAATGGGATATGATTACTATACACTTTATGCTTTGATTGCATTGCATTAATATTAGATATAAAACTAATTAGGTGATTTCACATAGATAGGCAAAATCTTCACATTTTCTACCCATAAAAAAAATACTTATTACATTAATAGGATGGCTAAGTTGTACGTTAACAATATGTTATGTTTGCATGGTGTACCACACTTTATAGTATCTAATAGAGTTCTAAAATTTAATCTCATATTTAGGTGCAAGTTTTAATTTTTTTGTTTTTTCTTATTCAGCCAGGTTTTCTGCCTAAAAGAACTATTTATTAAATTTGGTTGTCTGTGGGTTTAAATTTCCTACTAATTGAGTTTGCCTATAATAATAGTTATCTTTCTAGTTTCAAAACAGCTCCTCGTAAGGCATTGTACGGAAGAAAGTGTAGTTTAACATTATGCTAGGAGGTTGGTGAAAGGCAATTGATAGGACCTGAGTTAATGTTGATCACATCTGAAAGACTAACTACGATTCCATAGAGATTTAAGATGGCCTATAGTCAATAGAATTGTTATGCAAATCCCAAAAGAAAGGATGTGATTTTTTCAATAGGTGACACTATATTTTTAAAAGTTTCATCTTTGAAAAACGTGATGAGGTTCATAAAGAACCATAACTAATAGCTGTGTTTTATGCACTAGTTTTCTAAATATTTAGTATGTTAATTTTCTATTTTTATTTCAATTAGTACTTAATTTGTTATTATTATATTTACTCATCTATGTTTTTAGTCAATTTTATATTGTTATTTTTACTCTTTTTTTAGTTTTATTTACCTTTATCTTATTCATAACCATATATAAATTCATCTTGATGAGTAAGTTTATTTACTATCTGATTTGAAGGTAGTCCTTGAAGTTCTTTAGATGGTTTCAATTTTTTTTTCAATACTTAGTTGTTAAAATAGTTGCGTAATTTCTTGTAATTGATTTTGAATATTATTTTCTAATGAATTAACTACATCTTGTTCAAATGGTATATTTATGCTTTCTATGGTTTTACAAGATTACTTGGTTTTGGAACAATTTTAACTGATGTGTTAGGCTCTGATACAATTTTGGTTACAAAAGGTTTGATAATTTTCACAAAATTTTGTGTTATATTTAAAATATCTTAATTTTTTTTAATATTTCTTTGATTGCATATATTTTTTGTTTTATTTTTCTATAACATTGACATTCTAATTTTGTTTTTTCTTTAAATTTTATTAGTTGAGTTGTTTGATATAAAGTATTTTTTATTTCATTAATTTCAATTTTTTGAGCTATTTTAGTTTGTCTAGTACAATATTCAATAATATTATGTCTCATTTATTTTAGTTTATCTATTTGTTTTTCTATTTCGATTTGCCTAAAATGTGTTTCTTTTACTTGTTCACTAATGCTTTGACTCATAGTAATCTCAATAGTTCATCCCACATAGCATCTTCATCTATGTTATTGAAATCTAATAATTTAAAATCTTTATTAAGGCTATCTTGTTTTAATGAAATTGAACTTATATCAAAATTTTTAAATTTTAATTCTAATTTATTTTGTTTGGATAAAAATTGTTTATCTAGTTTGTTTACATCATCTAATGTTCTGTATAAAATGTTTTCATAATCAATATTACATAATTATTTTCGTCTTTTTTGTTGAGTATTTATTTAATTAATTTGATGTGATAAAAATTGTCATATTCTAGATTTATTTTTACTTTGTGGAAAATTATTAGTTATAATATATCTAAAAGCGATAAGAGTACTTTCTAAAAAAAATTATAAGTATTTCTAAGATGAACTGATAAATCATTAACTTGTTTTTTTAACTTTTTAATTTCCAGTAGAAGTTATTCATTTGATTTTTATTCAATTGTAGATGTTGATTCGAATTATGTAAATCTTGAAGGATTTTGTAATCTTACTAATTGAGATATTTTTAGTTATTCTTTATCTTTTTGTTTAGGGGATAAGGAAATTAAATATCCAAATATTTGTATAGGTTGTGTAATTGAGGGGATTTCTTGTAATTTTCGTTTAAAATTTATTCCTACTTTTGCTAAATCAAAAAATAATTGATCAAGATAAATGAGATCAGTATTTTTAAATACAATACTATGATGATAATTAGTGAAAGTGTAACTAATTTGATAGATTATTGTAAACAGGTAATGCCCTAAGGTCATTAAAGTTTAATTATAAAATTTATATGCGATTGTAAAAACTTCATCTATTATAGGTGAATCTAAAGGGATACCTAATTTTATTATAATATTGAATTTAATTTTTCCATAACAAGATTTCCATTCATAATACCTATGACTTGATTTTTTAAATCTGTGAATCTTTCATGTAAAATAACCATGCGTATAGATGAATCTATACCTTCTTGGAATGTTGATTTTATTAATATCTGAATAGATAAACATGTATAAAGCCTATTTTTCATCAATTTTTAATAGGTATTTTTGGTAAATGTTTGTTGATTTGATATTTATCTATTAATGCAATTCTAATATGTCCATTACATTGCTCAATTTTAATATGGGTTTCTAGTATTATTTTTCCATAATGAATAATATTTTATCTATTTAAAATATTTTTAATAGAATCCTTTTAAATATCTTGTATGTCTTTTAGTTTTCTCAATTTGATTATGCGTTTGTTTGGAAATTATTGAATTTACATAAAAGATATCGTTTGATTATATTAATTTGAGATAATTAACATCTAATATTTCATTATCTTTTTTAATTTATGTCATCGTTGTTTAGTTAGGTAGTTGAACTGATGGTTGCTCGTTATTATGTATTTCGTAATATTTTTTAGATATTTCATCTTCATTTACACTTTCTATGGTTTTGATCATATAATAAAACATTCTTTAGTGATATCGTTTGCAATTACAATTTGATGCATTAGAATTATGTATATTTACATAGGGGATACTAGATTGTTGTAATTTTTCAAGTAAATAAGATTGTGTTTCAGGGTTTTGATAACCTAATATTTCTATAATTAAAATAGCATTATCAATTCTTCTTATATTATATTCTAGATAAAATTTCTAAGTCTTGAGTATAGATAGCTATTCGACATTTTATTTCGTTTGTGTTAGCAATTATATGATATTGTTCAATTAATAAATTATTTATTCGTTGAGGAGGTAAGCCAAATATATTTTGTGTATATGTATATTTAGATGTTGTCGACGATTTTTAAAAAATTGTAAATTATGTTGTAGGTTTTTAATTTTTTAAAAATTTGAGCACTTGAAAGTGTCATTTCATAGTAATTTTTTAATTTTTTATAGTAACGTAAAGATAGATTATGAAAGTTAGGATAATAAGTTTGATTATTACTTTTATTCATGATTATTATTTTAAAACCATTTTTAGCTTTTTGTAAACTAGTTGTAATATCATTAGCGATCATAGTTCTTAGTATAGATTCATTATTTAAATTATTATTATCTATTGGTTTGTTTTTTTATTATCTATTATTTCATTTATTGTACATTTTATAGCTATGATAATTTGAGTAATATTGTCTGCAGTTTCTATAGATAATCCAAATAAATCATAAGTAAAATTTTCAAGAAAATAATTTGACATTATGAGTAATAATAAAATGTTAAATAAAAAAAATGTTAAGAAATACCTGTTTTAAATATCTCTAACTCGATGTTATCCTTTAATGGCTAACTTCATTGAGAGTGGATTTTTTAAAGAGAGATAAAAAAAGAAAATTTTATGAACAAAACTGTTATTTCACACCATATTCTAAGGAATATCAAACGCTTACATTATATCGGCTGAGTCCACCGATAGAAGGTAAAAACTTTCAAACATAAAAAAAGAGAAAAGATATAAAGTAAAAGAGAAAAAGATTCTTTTGATTGGAGTAAATTATGCTTAACTAAGGAATGTGGAAAAGGCACAACACACAGAGAATCAAATAAAGGAGATTCATTTGGCTTATTAATATCCAAAGAATCTTTCTGTATAGAGTAGTGGGGCACTTAATGCATTATTGGTGCTATATGACTAATCTTCAATGATAGGTCCCTTGCTGATTGAGTTTTTTTCAAGATTGTCCATATAAAGCTGACATTTATGGTTGATACTAATAACTGCTTGTTAATGATATTATAATTAGTTTACAAAACCCTAAACAATGGATTCAAAATCATCATGAATAGAAATAATAAAGAGACTTATTATCCTAAATTTCATAATTTATCTCTAAGTTACCAATAAAAAAATTAAGAAATTACTATTAAATGAAACTTTCAAGAACTCAAAATTTACAAAAATTAAGAACCTTAGAACATAATTTACTATTTTTAAAAAATCTTCAACTACATCTAAATACATATATACGCAGAAAAATAGAACACAAAACAAATTCATTAGAGAAAATATTAAATTTTTTTAAAAGATATTTTAGATATATAAGAAAATATAGTAAAAAATATCAAACATTTTGTATCCAAAATGGTATTAGAGCATAGGATATCAACTAAAATTGTTCGAAAACTAATTAATCTTGTAAAACCATGGAAGCCATAAATACGCCATTTGAAGAAGATATAGTTAATTCATTAGAAAACAATATCCAAAATCAATTAAAAGAAATTACGTGATTATTTCAACAAGTAAGTATTGAAAAAGAAATGAAACCATCTAAAGAACTTGAAGAACTACCTTCAAATCAAATAGTAAATTAAAGAACTACCTTCAAATCAAATAGTAAATTAACTTACTAATCAACAAGATGAATTTATATATGGTTATGAATCAGATTAAGATGTATATATGGAAAAACCAGAAAATATGCTAAAAGAAGAAACATCTACATCTAGACAAGATCAAGATCAACCTGAAACAAGTATACAAGATGAAAAAATAACTTATGAAAGATAATAAAGATATGAAAGACAAAAGTATGAACAAAAACCAATAGATGATTTGATTATCATAGATTCAGATATTATTTAAAAAATAATAAATTTAAAATTGTATAGATGAATATATCCTAAAGCATATTAATTTAAGACCAAATGGAATTTTAAATTTAGGTTATGTTATAGCACCTGAAAAAATATGGCTAGAATTGACTAATCGCTGAACATTAACATTCGAAATGGAAAAGCCTTTTGAAGGCCTAACAAAATTTACAACTTTATGGCATTTTCTTTGTTATAAAATTACAGGTGTTGTATTAGGTTTTTTATTACATAATGTAAGACAAATTCAATCTACCACTGCTTATATAGAAGCTCTTGGACCTGTATAAGTCTTTAAAGCAATTACAATTGAAATATATAAAGAATTTATTGGAAAAGATGTAGCATCATATAGATAAGAAATTGAAAATGAAAAAAGAGAAAAAGAGAAAAAGCAATTTGGCATTTAAATAATATGACTATTTATGATTTTTTTATTTAGAAGAATATCTTCGTGAATTTAAAAAATATAATTATAAACTTCTTCTAAATGAAAATTTAACTTATGATAACATACTTATTAAAAATTTTCTTATCCTATAAATAAAATATTTAATGAGACTTTTATGCATTGTTTAATTGTTGTTTTTGGATTGAATAAGGATAACTTTTGAATTCATTTTATTTAATGATACGGATTTATTTTATAGTATTGCTATATGTGTTTCAATGTCATTTCATCCCTATTTTGTTGGTTTAATGGTTAATTTGTATTTCCTTTTACGTTTAGATGTAGATTTGACCTTAAGGTACAAATACAAGTTGAAAGGGCCAAATTTTGAGCAACAAACTGGAGCACAATTGGAACTAGAAGAGATATCAATCCATTTTTGGGACTTAGAGTATCATGTTATGAAGTTCCATACCAAATTTCAAGGCCATATAACAAGCCATGAAGAGTGGACAAAGAAGAGAACAAGACAAGCTTAGTTGAGTATTGGTTTTGGTAAAGGTGACTTCAGTGATGTATTAGGTGTACTTTTAGAACTTTGATTACTCTAAAACTTTTTGGAGTGTAAGAGGATCATGCGAGAAGCCTACATACCAAATTTCATGGCAAGTGGAGCTATATAGAAGGAGTTCGAGCTTAAAAGGCAAAAGGGGCAAAAGCTGTAAAATTTTGGGATAAAAACGGAAATTATAAAATTTTTTGGTTTTTATAATTCTTAGGAGAAAATGTGACGAATTTTCTCCCACATCACCTCTAAAACCCTAGCAGCCCTCCAAGACATATATAAGGGGCATAAAAAGCATGAGAGGTGTAGCCCTTACATTTTTCTAGACTCTCCATCTTGTTCCTACTCATTTTCTCTGTTTTCTTTGAGTTTATGGTTGAAATTGGCTTCTAGTTTGATTTATTTTCTTGTAGTTTCCTATTTTAGGTATTTTGGTGCTCTAAATTTTGTTCTTGGATGGTTTAATCTGTGTCATTTTTGGATTTATAATTTTTATGATATTTAGAATGGATTTTTAGTGAATTTGGAGCTTGAACACTTTAGATAATGTATGGGTTCATATATATATAGCAATATATGTGTGCTTTTTTGTAATTTTTAGCTTTTAATTTGAGTATTTGAGCTTGATTAATTTCTTTTATAGGTCTTCCCAGGTTTTATTTTTATGAATTAATTGTTTATGTTAAGGAATTTTTTTTATTTTAATGTTTTTCTGAGGGTTTTGCTTTATAATTGAATATATGTATGTTTTTAGGCTGTAATGTGTTTAATTTCAGTTTTCAATCTGCTTTAGGTGTGTTTAATTTTCTATATTAGGTTAATTTGATTGGGCTTTTTGAATTTGGGTGTGATTAGTTGCTAATTAGCTTGAATTTGTGTTAGATTAGATGTTGAATTATGTTTTTCCTTTGGTATTTTTAATTTTCCAGCTTTGGGTTTGTTATTTTCTAGTGTTTTATTTATTTTTTCAGCCTTTATTTTATTTATTTTATTATGTTATTAGTTTTTTTAATTATAGTTTTAATTATTTTAGTAATGTTTAGCTAGTTTAGTCTTGGGTTGGAAGTTAACCATGGAATTTTGGATGAATAATTATAAGAATTGACTAGGAATTGAATAAGCTTTATGAAGTAGGTTAGGATTGAATTGGGATTTCTAATAAAAGTCATGAATTAGGGATTAATGCTTAGGATTAGCTACCCTGAGTGCAATTCTTAATTCAATTGTTAGGATTGAGCCATGTGCCAATAAGTTAAGCGGGTTTGTAAGTAAACTTACCTAATTAATATAGGATCTCAATTCTCTAAGTTACATGATTCGAGCTTGTGTGATCATGGCTTAGGTTAGTCATTCCATAGTTTCTTAATGCTATCGCATCATTAAATCTATAGAGCTTATTTTAGGATACCTCATGGTTAGGGGTAGGTTTTCTATTGTATAGAACCTATCTACATTTAGAGGAATTAAGGGTTTGAGAGCTTGTTCGAACCTATAGGCTAACATCTTAGACCAAAACTTACCTGTTTCGAGGATCAATTATAAGTCCATAATCCCATATTTATCTTGCGCCCAACTTTTCGTATTTGTTATTTGTTTCTTGTTTGTTTGCTTCTGTTTCGTTAATTGTCTTTAGTATTTAGTTTAATGTTTTCGTATCCAGGGGTTTTCTTTTTCTTTTTTTTTCCTTTTTAAGTAATATTAAAACAACTTTAGCATACCCTATCTCCCTATGGATTCGACCCTGACTCACCCAAACTACTTAGTTAGGTTAGTTAGGTAAATTTTATTATTTGGTAGCTTACGACGAGCTCACCAACAAACAACTAAAGGATAAGAACAAAAGAGAAAAACAAACAAAAGAAAGGGATACGAATGGGGTGCCTCTCATCAATCACTTATTTTAGGTCATAAGCTTAACCCTTGGCATAACAATGTTATCCGTTATCAAATGGATGCTTGAGCCCTGATAGTTCAGCATGCTCAGACTCTGTGAGAAGCTTGGATCAACTTCTCGTGAAGTAGGCTCCCAATCAACATGATTCCTTAAAAGTTCAGGGAGGTGGAACTGAATTGCGTCTGTCATACTCCATCGTCCACTCTCCTCTTTGGGTATCACCCTTCTCCCAGGATGATCCTCCTAATGGTTCAATCAATAAGTATAGAGGCTCTATAACCTACACAACATCTTCGAACTCCGGCTTGCTTGCACATAACTCCTCTAAGCAACGACTTTACTCTAACATCTCTGTCTCCTGATCCTCCTGCCTCTCTCCTTCCTCTCTCACTCTTTTTATCTTCTTCTACTTCACCTTTCTCTTCTTGATGTAACTTATGAGGAAATGGCAAAAAATGCAATCAGTAATAATAAATGAATTACTAATTACATCAGGAGGTATGGCATCCTCCATCTCGCCTAAGCACATGTCCATTTCCTTAACGGGCTCCTCTCGTTCTATTTGTTCTCCACTCCTTAATGAAAGGTGACAAACCACCTCGCCATGGTCTTCCTTTAATTGGCTAAGAATGCTTGTTGAGACTTGAACTTCTAGGCTCGTGATCACTTCAGTCAATTGACTTACTTGGTCTTCAAGTCCTTCAAGTCACTCCGCACTTCCTGTTAAAATTGAAAAGTGCTCATAGTAAGGCTCTTCACTATATCCTCTAATGGCATGTCATCATATTGTGGTGGCGATGTAAGAGGTGGAGCCATGGCCGGGGAATGTGGTTGACTTTAATAATACAGCAGTGGAGAACTAAATCCATACTGGTTATTCCCATCTAAATAGTAAGGATGATCCTCCTATTCCAGATCTTGAGTGTAAGGATCATACCATCTCTTGGTCTTCTTAGAAACTTCTAGTCATAAAGAATTACTACTGAGCCTGTAAGGAAGGAAACATATCAATAACATGGCTAGAATATGAACAAAAATCATATACCTTAGTGTCAATAAGATCTATCACTACTTGCTCGACTAAGGATGTGAGATTTGTTGCCTGTTGTGTCAACCTTAAGATAGCAGCTAACTCAAACTCATTATCAACATAAGAATTAAACCATGAAGGATCAAAATAAAAAGAATGCTAAAAACAAGTCATTACTTGAAAATGATATGAAAAAGAAACAAACTGAGATCAAAGATGACAAAAGAATAAAAAAAATAAAAGGAAAGATAACATAATAAATAACAATTAACACAATCCAACTCCCCGGCAATGGTGCCAAAAATTTGGGAGACTGTCGTGAACTACCAAATAATAAATTTACCAAACTAAGTAGTTAGGGTGAGTCAAGGTCAATCCTACAAGGAGTTAAGATATGCTAAAGCTATTCTAATTCTACCTAAAAAGGAAAAGACAAAAACCCTAGATGCAAATATATTAAAACTAAAAACTAAAGACAATTAACGAAATAGAAACAAATAAACAATAAACAAATAACAAATATGAAAATTTTGATGGAAGATAAATTCAAGATTCTAGACTTATAATTGATTCTAGAAACAGATAAGTTGTGAATGGTTTAAGATGCTATCCTATAAGTTTGAACAAGCTCTCAAAACCCTCAATTGCTCCAAATCTAGATAGGTCCTATACAATAGAAAACCTACACTTAACCACGAGATAACCTAGAATAGGCTCTCTAGATTTAACGACGTGATAGCATTAACAAACTAAAGAATGACTAGCCTAAGCCACAATCTCGCAAGCTTGGATTATGTATCTTAAAGGAATGAAATCCTAGATTAATTAGATAACTTTACCTACTAACCCAATCAACCTATTGTTACTTACAATCCTAGCTATGGACAACTACGTATCACAAGCCACCACCTAGCAATTGAACTAAGAATCATACCTAAGGTAGCCAATTCTAAGCCTTAATAATTAATTCATGACATTTATGTAGAATTCCAATTCAATCCTAACATAAATCACAAAACCCAATTAAATTAAATTAAATTCTCAAAATTATTAAACCTAAGATCCATCAATATCTTCTAACCCACAACACAACTAGCCTAACATAAAAAAAAACATAAAACACAAACTAAAAATACAAAAGAAAAACACTTTTATTAATTAAAAACCAAGATTCCATACATAAATACGCAAAAACACAACTAAAATCTGAAATAAATGCAACACAAATGAAAATACGATAGAATAAGGAAGAAATGAAATAAAGACAAGAAACACAAGAAAATAAGCTAAAATAAGTTAAACTAAGAAGAAAGAAAGAAAATCTATGGAAACCCCTAAAACTAATGGAGAAGACGACTATAGATTTGAAAAAGGGGCTCACATCTTCTGGAGTTTGAACACTACTTATATACTTAGGTTTTCCTCGAAGTGACGTCATTCTCGCTTATTTTTTTGTATCACTATCAGGATGATCGATCGATCGATCTTCTAGTTCGGTCAACCAATGTTACAAGTGGCCTCATTCAGTCGACCAGTCCTTACATTCGATCAACTGATGTTAGGAGTAGCTCCTTCAATCGATCGGTCCTTGCATTTGGTCGACCGATGTCTTGCATTCGGTCGGTCGATCTTTGGTCAATGGTGACAACTCCAATTTTTGCTCAAAACTTGACCTTTTCAACTTGTATTTGTACATTAAGGTCAAATCTGCATGTAAATATAAAAGGAACACAAATTAAGCATTCAAACAACAAAATAGGGATGAAATGGCATTGAAACATATATAGAAATACTATAAAATGCATCCCTATCAATAGGAATATTCTATAACTATTAAGTCAACTAGTTTAAAATTATGTAGGAAATTGAAAAAGATTGATTAAAAAGCTTGAAAAAGCTAATTCAATTTAACTTGTTTCAAACAATGTAAATTGACTTCTAAATTGGTTTTTAAAAATTAACAAAAATTACCAAATTATGGAAATTAGTTAAGGATTAGGTTATTTAATGAATTAAGTGAGCAATTAACATTTTTAGTGGCTAATTTAAAGTATCTTCTCAAATTCAAGACAAATCTATGATTAAAGATCTGCTTTTTCTCTATTAAGCCCAATTTTAAGTTTGGTCATGCATCAAATTAAGTTAATAGGCTTAAATATTGGGAAGTTAACCTCTATAATTTTAATCATAGAACTTAAACTCTCATAAATATCAAGGTTTGATAATGCAATAATTAATTTATGTTGCTTATTGATTTTCTAACAATTTAAGTCGATTTCTCAAGTCTTAGATTTTCTTTTAATCTTTTCTTAAGTGGCCGGCTTAAAAATAGATTTTTTTTAGATCTTCAATAAACAAAAATGAGTTCCTTAAACATTAATAAAAGCTCAATTAATTCATTTACACACTAATCCTTGGTTGGAAATTAGATCAGCCACACATGATCATTAAAGTAAATACATCAATCATCTTAAGAAATATACTTTACATAATCACAAATAAATGAGGTAGATAACGATTTTAGAGTTTAGAAAAGACCCATGACAAGCTCCTGGATGATTTATAGGTTTTGGGTGATCTTATCTCTAACATAACTCAAATTCATCAATCAAACCTAAAAAAAAAATCAAAGAACAAGAAGAGATATAAGTTTAATTATAATACTTTGATTAATCATAAATACAGGAGCATAACATAAGCAATCTAAGATAGAAAACCCCTTAAGATGATTTACAAACTCAAATATGTTTCTCAATAGCAAGCTTTAACACATGGTATCTTAGAAAACAACTTAGAATCAAAATTACAAGTGTTAGAAGACAAAGAACTCTCAAGATAGAAGCTAGAGAAAAATTTAAGAACTTTATATCTTATCTCTCCTTGTTTAATGGCATATGTTCTATGTTTCTCACCTCTTCTGTAGCTCCCAGAACTCCCACTTGGTCTTTAACAAACAAAGGAATTAATTGGAGACACACCTTAGCTAGAATTATGGAAATTTGGTGGCTGATTTATCTGTTTACGCTACGATGATGAGTTGACTTGAAAAACAATGACGCCATTAAAGGGCACTTTAATTGTCATTGATAGTTTTTTTATTCCTTCAAAGCATGTTGTTGGGCCTTCAATAATGGTACTCTAGACCATTGTTAATGCTCCAGAACATAGCATTTCTTTAATAATTTTACTCCAATCTTCATTCTTGACTAACCACCTACAAATTAAACATTATAAAACATAAATTTAACAATTAAGCACTGAATTAGGGGTCATAATTCAACAAATAATCAATAAAAAATCAATCAATTAGACCCCCAACATCAATTCTTTGATATGGTTTGATTGAGTGATATTCAGATTACACCATTATACGAGTTTATTCCTTTCCCTTGTGCTCGTTCTTATGTTTTATTATTGTTTTATGAATACTGTGGATAATTTTCAATTTAAGTGTAGGGAAGGGATTTATTGTTATCACATTTACATTTATCTTTTCCTAAAGCATTCCATTTTATCATCTTTTTCAAGTTAATATATATTTTATGGAAAAAAATTTCGATTTTGACACGTATCATTGAGCATTTTTCCTTCTGATTTCAATCATTTTGAAGCTTTGAAATGTTATATGGTTAATTAGGAATGTCTAAGATCAAATGGTTTTAAATTGCTTCATATTTTTTATAGTGAATACCTAATGATCGTTATTATTTTCCATGTTTAAAATGCATATTTTTAAGTAAAGTGTGGCCAAGAATATACATTTTCATCATCTTGTTTAAATTAAAATAAAAAATAAAAAATAAAAAAAATGAAAATAGAAAAAAAGAAAAGTTGTAAGTGGTAATAAGCGAGGAAATTTTATTCACTCTGCTGACTCCAAATGAATAAATCAAAGTTTAAAAGTGATGTTAGTAGCTAGTTGATGTGAGGTAGCTCAATGGAGTAATTTGAGGTGTTCATGACAAAATGTCGAACTCATGTTAAAATATTGAGTGACTTCTCAACCAAGATTTATGTGCTTGCATTTTTTTTGTTTTTGTTTTTAATAAATAAATGGTGCAGAGTTGTTTAAAATAGGATGCATTCTGCCTTAATAATACTCATTTTGCATATGAAATTGAATTTTATAACTTAGGTTGAATTGGAAAAAGCATGAAGCCATTTAAAGTTATTTGTGACTTTCAAAAACTGAAGCAAATCTTTTTAACAGATAAGTTTGATAAGTTGGATTACTTTTCATATCCTTATATTTTATTTTGAGATGGATGATGGATTAATTTACTTGAGGACAAGCAAATACTTAGGCGTGAGGGAGTTATTAGGTGCATAATTCATAGTGTTTTCTAATGTAATTTGATGCATATTTGCCTTAAAATTGATGTTAACTTGTTTAATTTATCTATGGACATGTTTAGTTTGTAGATTGGAGTTACAAGGTGAAGGAAATATATATAAATAACTAAAGATATCAAAAAACTAGAGTTAAATAGTGGTTCAGAGCAACCACCATTTAAGTATGAAGAATCATTATTGAAATCTTTTTGCAAAATTAATGGTAAGGGTTAAATAATTTCATTTAGGTCCTTTTTAAACATCAAATAAGTAATTATCATGAATTTTCTAGCTAGATTTTAGCTCTAACTTGCCATAACTTGCACCACGTTACATCCACTTGCAGAGGGGATATATATTGATGTTATGGAGCCATTTTCAACATGAAGAAATAGAAAAACATACCCCTTAGATTATATTTTTATATTCTCTTAAGTTCTAGGTTTATTTCTTAGTGTTCTTCATCTTTTTGCTTGTGTTTTGCTTATTTAAGCTTGTTTTTAAGGATTGTAAGATCTTGAACACATAATTTAGATTTATGATCGTGCTTATAGCATTATTTAGTGCTTTCTAAACTTATTTATACTTTTCAATCCACTCTTTGTTTGATATATTCAAAGATATTATGCTTATAATGAATATAACATGTTCTTTGATTCAAATGAGTGGTTGAGTTGATTTTTAGCTAAGGCATGGTTAGTAAATGATCTAAATAAATGTTTATTCATGTTTTTGGGTTGTCCTTTGTTTATTTTGAATGCTTAAAGTTTGTCTTAACTTCATCTATCATGATAAAGTTGATAGATGGTTAAGGAACCACAAACAACCATCGTAATCATTAAAAAAATGAATAAACAATGTGGTTTTAATCAATACATGACCATTGGATGGCTCATCATAAGGATTTTAATATGAAATAAAGAATGTTTAGGTTTAGCTTCTTAAACTTTAAGCCTACTTCCTAAATCTATAAGTGGAACAAACCATAAAATAGGAATGATAGAGAAAATGCATTGACTTGACCATAGCCTTATTTTGAATTGGTGAAGTTACCCTAGGTTAAGCTTTACAACCTTTAATTAATTCATTTAGATCATTGAAAACCAAAGCCTTAGCTATTTAATCCATATAAGCAAACTTTAAACTCATTTTTAGTCTTCTGATACTAATTGGATCTTTTAATTTAACTGGGTAATTTTAGATAGTTAATTCACTTGATTTGGCCTTTCTAGATAGTTATGATCCAATTTAATTAGTACTTTCAAAGTGGCTTTCTCCGTGGAATGATAATTCAAATCTAAAATACTCCACTTCATTATTTTTTGACCGGTACACTTGCCGAACGGTTGGTTTTGAAATTTCTTTAAGAAAGTGTGCTTTAATTACTTAATTTGATATTTAATTTGGACTAAACCAACAACCAACAACATCAGTTGAAATCCCAAGGGTTGTATTGAAATCCCAACATGATATGGAAAATTGGTTAAGCTTAAACACAAGACATATGGATAAAATTTTCACTCCATTGGCTTCCTACCAACAAAAAAATTGAAGTGTATGAGTAAAGTTAGTAGCCATTTTCGATTTTGATCTAGCTAAGTAGGCTGGAGTGTTTATGAAAAAATGTCTGCCTTCATGTCAAACAACAAAATGACATCTCAAACAAGCAAAAAGGACTAATCAAGTTGAGTAATTGGGGGACATTCTTGATAAGGTGTTTGAGCTTATGTCAAAAGAAAAGGTTAATCGTAAATAATATCTCCAAAGTGTGAATTAAATTGTGTTTTGTATGTTTTGAAACATACTTGACCGATTTTGCATGATGATTTATATGAAACTATTTAGATGCTTTATTTTTTGTATAAGGGTTGACTCTTTACTAATAGTGTGATTGAGTGTGATAACAATGTTTTTCCATGAAATAATTGTGATATGTGAGCTACATCAAAAGCATGAATTGATATTTATTTTTACTTAATTGACTTTTGATTCTGGATCGATTTTGTTTTAAGTGGATGTTTAGGTACTATCAAGTGCGAGGGAATTTGATAGTACCTAAATTATACATATACGAAGTAATATTTTATGATGATTATCTTGAGTTTAAGGTCAATTTTCCTCTGATTTATGTACATATTTACTTAAATAAGATGTTTTTTTTATATGTTTTCAATGATTGATTATGCTGTTATAGGTTTTTATTGAGTAAATAGATTCACCTTTGGAGTTACAGGAGATATGGAATTAATTTGGGAAGCAAGAGTTTCAAGTTAGGAAGCTCTATAACAAGTTTCATGGACAATGAACTAATGACAAAAGGTGCATCGTGAGAAGACCAAGAGAAGCAAAAAACTTCAGCAAGCCACTATTAGGAGCATGGTCATAGCCTTACCTATGGTTTCAGTACAAGGGATTTCATGAGGAGAGTCATGGTAGTGATTTTGCCTGTGGTTTTAGCATAAGAGATCCCATATGCAGATTCATGATCGTGGCTTGTGGCCATGACTCCATCGGTCTTTCATGCACTTTACCCTAAATTAGGACAATTTCTCATAACATCTTGCCTCTTAAAGTGTCAAAGTAGCAGTAAAAGGGAAAGAAAAAATCATAAGCCATTTACAAGGGTTTTCACAAAGATCGAAGGAGAAAGTTAAATAAAAACATATCAAATTCAAGAATAAGATCGGATTTCAGAATAAGGATCATGAAAGGGTCAAGGAATTCAAGACATTCAAATATGAGCCTTTCAATTTCCTTTCTTTTTGTGATTTTTTAATGATATGTAAGAACTAATTTTCTCATAGGATTTGAGTTGTTATAAACTCTAGGATGTAGTATTTCATTATTTTCTTGAATTAATTTCCATATTTGTATCTATTTTTTAGGAAGTTAATGACATTAGTTTCTAATTGTTATGCGAATGTGAACTTTAATTCTAATGATGTGATTGTATATATTTAGATTAATAAATCAAATGTATGGTTAGATCAAGGCTTATATAAGATGTCTAGATTAGGTATAAGCTTAAATGAAATAATATATTCCATAGAACTCATCAATGCATTCAATTGATATTTTGAGATAGAGAAAACTTTTACTTAAATTGAATTGAAGTTACATAACTTGAGAGAGAGTCTAATTTAATTTAAGGAACCAAACATCTAAGAAAATCTAGAAAACAAGTTGAATCAATGTTGAATATTGAATACAAATACATCCTAAAATGATGAAATAGATAGATCCTAACTTCTTCTTTTTTTTTGTTAATTCTTATGACTTGTCTTTTGGATATACCTTTAGTTATTTTGGTTACTTTTCTTAATCAATGAATCAATCATCCTCATGAATAGGTTAGATAATAGGGATAGGAATTTACCAATAGTTGCAATCCCTATGAATGAAAATCTAGACTAATAATAACTTTATTACATAATGATATGTGTACTTTCCTAATTACTTTTTTTAGTATAATTTTTTTAGATTCTTTAGTTTACATATATTTAAAAACTAAGTTGAGCTTCGAATCTATCACTTTTCTTCCTCTTTTTGATTCCACAACTCATCTAACTCCAAATATACATTAAATTGATCACTAATACCTATAAAAACATACATATTCATCAAAATCATCAAAAACAACATCTTATTCAAAATTTAACCATTTGAGCATATGATTCACATGGAAATCACCTTAAAACCTAGGATTTTAACTATGAAATCATGCCTAAAATGCATAAAAAATTAGCATTATGAGTAACTCTCATATATTTATGTATTGTTAGGTTAGAAGTCCTTTTATGTAAAACCCAGTGTAGGTGGGATAAGTTGGAAATTACAATAACCATAATGAGAATCCCTTGTCCAGTACTAATAATCTAGTATAGAGAAAACTATCCTAAGTTTTTTAGAGTAATAATTAGACCTACTAACAACCATAATAAAATTTTCAAATAGTCCACCACTATGATTTAGGATAAATGCACTTTTCCAACAATGGAAGCCCAGTTTTGAGGAAATGGTGACTAAGCACATATGTTACAAGTTGGTTATATGATTATGAAAATTAGACTATTTTAAAACAATTTTACATTGAAAACCAATGTGATTAAAGAAAATGCACCTAACAATAAGGACTCTGACCATCTAAACTTGAATCTCGATCCCTCTGAGAATGGGATCGCTGATAATCTTTAAGTTATGCTAAGCGTACGTCCATGCTGGCCATATGCAAATCCATACTGCTTAAACGAGCCTTAGTAACAACACAAAACTCATACATCTCTAAAGAAATTCAAGACTCCATGTTAGTTAAGAAAGTCATGAAGCTAACCAAAAGATTAGTAGTAGGAGGTAGAGGTGCTATAGTAGGTGAAGCATATCGTGGAAGATGTACACTTAGTGTGGCTTCATAATAAGCCTCACCCATCTCCTCCTTAGGTAATACTACATTAGGGTCAAGTGGCTCGTTAGGTCTCTCATCCTCTACCAATCTAAGCCAAATGCCTCCTACTCAGGTAAATCCCCATAACTTCATTGTGCCTACATTAATCTCAGTATAACGATGTTTGTCCACTAAAGGCACAGAAGGAACATCAACTCTTGCATTTAAGATAATCCTACTCAATAAGCTCAGAAAGTAGAAGGTCTTGCTTGGTTTGTGCTTCCTCACCACTTCCCTTATGGAAGTGATGATAAAGCCAATAAGAGGTAGTCTTGGAATAGTTCCTAAGCCATAAAGCATCTTATACAAAATATAGGCATCACCTAGCCTAACTTCATTCAAAGCACTAGCTCTCAGAACTACATTGGCTATAAAAATAGGGACAATCATACGCTCTCATACTCCTAATGGTGTGACAGAATAAGCACAATCGTTCTCCTTAACTATTCCTAGTATAGCAACAACATTAGAAACTGAAAAATTGAGATTCAAACCAATTGAATTTTCATAAAATGAATCTCGTGCTCTCACATATATGTCTCTCTCATCAGGCACATTCAAATATGAAGAAAGAAAAGCACGAGCCAAATGAATAGGAATACCTCTCACAATATTACAAATATCTATCGTATTCGCCGCATCCTTTTCTTATGATGTTGTTCAAAAGCATTTCTATGCTCCATTTGTAATAAAAACATTGTTTAAAAATCACCGAAGGATGTTAGAAATTTACGAAAAAGTCAGAAAATTTATTCTAAAAATTTCAGAAAAGTATTCCCATTTTTCATAAATTCCCAACAATTTAACATCGAATTTAGGCTATAATATGGGTGTTAATGGAAAGCTTATTGATTATGGAATAGAATGATGCCAAAATCTAAGTGAATGAAAACCTAAAACACAAGAAAATTACATAAATCCATACCTAATATGAACAGTGAATTGAGGTTATTTTCTAGATTTTTTATGGCAGTTTTGGATTATTTTTAGTGAATTAAGGCTATAATTAAATAGAGAATGGAATTTATGACAAATAGACACCAAAATCACTCAATTTGGTTAAAAAATGAAGGAGAAAATTGGATTGGAATAAGAAGGGGGTATATGACAGTTTAGGAGGAGGAAGAGAGAGGTTTGTGGTTTTTGTCGAAAACTCAACATTTTAATGTTGAGTTTCACAAGAATACGACAGATTGGGGACCAATAAGGTAGTCTAAGCTCGTCGTATTTAACCCGCTGTATTACTCCTATAACAGGGTACTAATAAGGGGGATCAACACAGACCCCACGTATTAGGTCTGTTAACTCATTTTTTTCTTGATTTTCAATCCTAATTTGTATAAAAACTCTTCCTAAACCTTGTCTCAACAAAATTTAATTAATTATTCAACAAATTTCCTTAGAATTAAAATTAAAAACACCCTAAATTCAAATCAAACACACCTAAAACAAAGGAAATACTAGGGGAATCACACTAAACTTGATTAAAACTCACTTAAAAAGGATTCAACACATTTATTTTAATTTAAAACACACTAAATTCAAATCAAAAGACTGAAATTAAGGTTGGGTTGCCTCCTAATAAACACTTCTTTAAGTTCTTTTAGCTAGACCTTAACGTTAGAGAACCTTGTGTCCCTTCCTTAGTTTGAAATCCATCAACTTCAACTCATCCTCTTTGAACGACAAATATTTGACATTTTGAAGGGTTTTTGCATAATTTGAAAGAATTGTAATATTTGACATTTGATCCTAAATGAAACACCAATCATGACTTTGAAAATACCATGGAAAAAAAGTCTTGAATTACCATGGTTGGCCCTTAATTAAAAGCATGAACACCAATGAAGTCGATAAACTCTAATGTTTTCTTACATTCAACCTCATTTTTCTTGACAAATTCATAATGATTATCACAATTAAGAACCTTTTAAACATTGTCTTCAATTTCAAATTCGTCCTCAACACCAAAGAGATCAACATATGAATCATCCATTTGATCATCTAACATGAAGGTCATCACTTTCTATAACTTCAATTTCACTTTCAATTGCAATACTTTCCTTACAATCCATAGAATTCACAACCTAATTTCTGGAATCATGATCATCACTTTCCATAGCACAAACTTTAATCTCAATTTTCTCACAATTCAACAAGTGGAGTTGGATTAATAGGTGTAATCGTTTTCATCAACAAGTCCCTTAAGTTTGGATAAGAACTTTCCAACTCTTGGACTATAGATTAATTTTTAACTAGATGCTCATTTAATTGAGATAAACTATAAAATGATATGCACAGTTTTTTATACAATTGAACAGTTCTCCTAAATTGAGCATCTAAAATTTGAGGATATGAAACCTTAGGTCTGTAAGATTGGACATTGGAATCAGTAAAAAAACCTAGGTGGATAACTTTCATTTTCAACTCCTTTCACTTCATTGCTTCTTTCCATCACTTCTCTTTCATTTACATCCTCCATTTCAAGATTATTTTATATAGTGATGGCTATAATATGCTCTTGAGGGGTAGGTTCAGGCATAAAAGGTAAGGGTTGAGGTAATTGCTCATCTAAAATCCATGCAATCTAACCTACTTTAGTCTTTAAATGCTTAATTGAATGTTCATGGAATTGCATCATAGACTCATTGCTTTAGATATATTTCATCACTGTATCTTCAAGTTTAGACTTTTTTTGACCAATTAGGTTAGAAGGGGGATCTAATTGAGGATTGACATGTGTATTTTGGTAGTCTTGATGATAAGTGGGGTAGCTCTCCTTAGCTTGTAAGAGTCCACTCCTTGCCTAGTATAAGAATAATGGTCTTGCCTAGGATCAGAGGCATAAGAAGGTCTTTCTTAATAATCTATAGAAGCATGAACAGAAATACCACAATAATAACAAGCTATAGAACGTTGGAATACACCACTACCAATTTGAACTTGTAAGCCTTCCAATTGTTTACTAAAGTCTACCAACTGAGCTTGTAAAGTTGAGGTTTCATTAATGGCATGAGCTCTAAATGGTTTTCATTAAAAGGCCTAAAATTGTATTAATTAATTTATATGCTTCACTTGGGGTTTTGAGGGAATGGTGACTAAGTACATATGTTGCGAGTTGGTTATATGATTATGAAAATTGATCTGTTTTTAACCAATTTTACTTTGAAAACCAATGTGATTAAGGCAAGTGCACCTATCAAACAAGTAATACAACAAAGAATTTTTAAGACTCCAAGTGTCGAACCTATAAGGAACTTGTGATTAATTTAAGTACTAGATTAATTAGAATACAATTATCTAGGAAATGCCAAATTAAATGATTAAAAAGATGAAAAACTACTAAACTATCCCACTATGTTTTAAACCTTGAAATTTTGAATTATAAAATAATTTCTAAATTACTTAAAATTATCAAATTGTGGAAATAAACTAAGGATTAGATGATTAATGAATTAATCGACCTCTTAACAATTTTAAATGCTGAATTAGAGTTCCTTCACCAATTTAACACAAAGCTATGGCTAAGACTTATACCTTTTCTCCATTAAACTTAGTTTAAAGTTTGGTTACGCTTTAAATCTAGTCAACAGGCTTTAATTTCAAGAATTTGATTTTTAGTCATTCATTGATTAATTTGTGTTGTTTATTGATTTCTCCAACAACATAAATTTATTTCTCAAATCTTAGATTATCTTGCACTCTAATCCAAAGTGGTCAGCCCAAAATCAGATCATTTAGACCTTCAATAAAAAACATCAAACCTCTAAACATGCATTAAAGCTCTCTTAAAACATAAATACAATAATCCTTAACTGGAAAATAGATTTAGCCACACATGATCATCAAAGCATATAAAACATGCATCTTAAGAAACATACTTTGATAGATCCAAATATAAAAGCTGAAATAATAAGTTTAGAACTTAAAAAACATTTTTAGAAAGCTCCTGGACTTGTCTTGAACTCCAGGACATGATCTGGACAGCAACACAACTTCAAAATCCACAATAACTTGTAGAAAAATCAAAGAACATTCAAGAATGTAAGCATAAGAACATTAACTTTGATTAATCCAAAAAATGGAGAAAATACAACAATAATCTAAGTTTATAACCCTTATGATGGTTTAAAAACATAGATATATGTTTTAGCAATGTTCGTCAATAAGCAACAACTCAGAAAACACAACATAACTCGAATTACAAGTGATTGAAGCTAAAAAACTCCAAGAAAAACTAAGAGAGAAGCAAAAGCAACTCTCTTTACCTTTTAAATTTACAAATCTTGTTATTGCTTGTGTGTTTCTGTGTTATTTGTTTGTTTTACAACTCCTGCAGCTTCCCACTTGCACATATAGATAAGGAAAATTAATGAAGAACATGCCACAACCACAATATTTGAGATTTGGAGAAGATATGCTATCTAACTACCAATATGATGGTTTGACTTGAGGCAATATGGTGCCCTAAGCCCGTCATATTGGTCTTGTGGTGCATGAATATGGGGGTCTTAGAGACCAATATGAGGGTCTTTCTAGACCCACATATTGGTCTTGGAAAACCCCAATTTGCTATCATTTTGCTTCTTTTTTGGTCCAATCT
>JAOXYD010155269.1:0-10396 GCA_028565735.1 Pinacopodium congolense | reverse complement strand
GTACGACCATGCAGTTGATCTTGGTACGCCAACTCCCTATGCTCACTGGGATGTCGTAAGCAGCCCTCATTACTGCTTGTGCCTTACTCGTAGGTGTTCTTAGCCTAGTTGAGGTCTTGGACACCTTAAGCCCCAACTTTCACACCATCCGTTTCGCCACAAAGGAATGTGATGCACCGGTATCCACCATCGCGGTCACCTCTATCCCATTAACCTATATGCCCACGTATATAAGATCATCATAAGGATTAGGTTCTCTACTAACCGCATTCAACAAGACTATCGGATTTAACGCCGCATCATCCGAAGATTCTCCATCTTCTTCGGCGATTAACGCATTCAGCTTCTCCTTCCTCGGACATTCTCTTGCATAATGTGGTCCGCTGCATAGGTGACAAGCAACCTCGCTTTTTGTCTGAAATTCCTTATTTTCTTCGCATCCTTTTTTTTATTTCTGTGTTTGTCTCCATTGCTGTCTAGGTTTGCTGCTGAGTCTTAGACTGCTGGGCTGAGGGGAGTCTGGCTTGGAGGAGAGGTTGGGTCTAGGTGGAAGCAGGCGGGCTGGCCTGAAGCTGGGGAGTGGACGGGCTTAAAGCGCTGGTAGGGGAACGCTTGGGCGCAAATGTGGGCTTTGCGCAGGGCTGGGCGAGGGCGAACGAGTTGCTGATTTAAGCAAGCGTGCGAGTTGTGAGAGGGGCGGACGGGCTACACTGTGCGTTGGGCTGGAGTGGCGAGGCGGGCTGGTGGCGAAGATGGGCTAGGGGCTGGCTTCTGGCCTGGCAGGTGGGCTTCTGTTGTTTGCTCTTTTTTTCTTTTCTTTTTTTCAACTTTAATTTTTTTTAAATTTAAATTACCTACACAATAAATAAATACACTAATAAAATTTAATTCTAACTCAACATTAATAATTAAATAATAATAAAAAATACTTAAATAAATAAAACTTACTCCAAATTAATACTAAACACAAACAAAACAATAATTAAAATTATAATAACAAAAATACACAAAATAAATATTAAAACACAATAATAACAACCTATTATGCAATAAAAACATGCAAAGCACTTATCAACGAGGAGGACAATGTTTTGTTGATGAAATCATCTTCTAGACTATTCTCTGATTCCTCGTGTAGGGATTTCCTAATATAGCATTCTCCTAAGGTTAATAGGAGGAAAGCAAAATTGGTTTTGTTAAGCAACTCCTTGGGTGTCTTTCATTCTTTGGTTATCACTAAATGGTAAACTAACTATTATAGACAAAGTTAGTAAATACACGGATGCTAACATAACTTATTCTTTGTTTGAAGAGGTACTTGAAATAGTCTCTCTCTCTTTTTTTTTAGTGCAAGCTATCGCCATCCTTATGGAAGCAAGTTCAAAACCAAGGTAATTTGAAATATGCTCCTATAAGTTTACCAAATGTATGTACTTGGTTAATATAGCAACAACAGGTGGAGAAAGGGGTTCCACTTATTAATACGATCATTGTTGGCAACCTAATGCATGGCATATTATGGGAGAGAAGTTAAAGAATTTTTCAAAATGAGAGAAAAATTGAAGTAAACGTCATGTAAGATGTTTGTAATTCTTCAAGGACATAAATTACAGCTTATAATGCTCACTTATATTGTAGTTAACACGTGAGAAGCAAATGGGGTTTCCCTAATTAGTTTTAATATTGCTAGCTTTAACTTATATCATTAAATTTTCCAATCAAAGACTTAAAATTCAGTTGGGAAAATTTTATGAAACATTGATTAAAGGATAACATTTTCAGTAGTATGTAACGTCTTATTGGAAGATAACCTAGGTTTTTTTTTAATCTCTACTTTTAGTTTAATTAACCTAGTGTTTTTTCATTGATTGTATGCTAATTTTCTTTCAAACTTTTACTGCATCACGTGTCTACTTTGATTGCAATTTTTTGTTCTTCTTATCAATTTTCTTATATCAATAATGTAATTTAATTTTTTATAAACAATTGAGACTATTTAAAAGTATGAATTTGACATTTTTAAAATTTTAAGTCTCTTTTCTTATTAATCACATCTTATATTCAAGTTAATACAGTATAACTTTAGAAGCAAAAAACATTTTAGGCCCTATACTTAACCTTAAAATGGAAAAAAGATCTCATTATACTAAAAGAAAATTTTAAAATCAAATCTGAATAAGTTGAGCAACAAACCTTTTTCAAGCACATCATGGAGAAGTAACACGATGACTTGATGTAAGATCTAACAAAGCAAGTGTCTACTACCTACGACTCCTCTCATGAAGTCACATCTCTTCTTTCTAGCTCTTCTTAAAGTCCTACAAGTCTAAAATTCAACCAAGACTAATCATTTAATAATGGTATTAGAAATTCAATTTTAGAATAAGTAGTCTAGTGGACAAAAACAATCCAAAAGTAGGGCATGCTACTCTAAGAATGGAAACTTAACCAAACCTATTAATATGTTCACCATAACTTTACTAATGAGCCATCCTATAACATTTACTCACTCTATTCCATCACCCTTACTCTTTAAGAGATTTAAACATCTCTACAATGAAAACTTGTATAAACAAATACTTTGTTATTTGTTCCACCTTCACTAGGGAGTTTTAATTCTCCATGTGGTAGAAAATGCATCGATGTATGAGTTTTATTATCAGGGATACATGTATATAGGACAATCCATAGTTAATATTTCTCAAAACCAAAAAAATGTTTATAATGTTTCCCTTAATTATCTAAGTTTTGTATTATATAGAAAAAAAGAATCTTTATATTGTAGAAATTAAAAATTTTATGACAACCATTTGAAAAAAAAATTATTCAAAGATAGTCTAAAGTCAATCATTTTTTCCTATAGGCTTTTATTATCACAAGATACCATAAATATATGTTATATTCTATACAATTTTCACATAATGTTTATATTTATAATTTTCCTAACAAGAATGATAAAATGGTGAATGAAAAACCATAATATAACTAAATGATAAAAAATGTATTTCATTTTGCAATCTCAATTTCTCTTAATTTTGTGTTTTTGTAGTACACAAAATTGATCTATCTCACTCTATATTAAATTATATTCAATAAATCCATTCTAAAATTTAAAAAAATTATCCCTCTGTGCCTTGTAAACTTATATGTATTTACATGTCCCAAAAGCCACAAAACAAAGCTTAAAATTACATGTGCCCTTTAGCCTTTCAAAGTGTACAACATCTATATTAATTATAAGATCAAATACTATAAACTTGAAATGCGTAAGATAACTAACATTAATATTATAAACTTGACTACTGTCTTAAGATTATAAGTAACTTACCTCATTAGATATATTAGCCTTTAGAAGTTAAATTCAATGGTGATTTAAAGTAGGTCTCTATCTATTTGACAACTTAATAGGTATTTTAGGGGGAAAAAAACTTGCATGTGATCTTGTTAAAGATATATAAGTCAACTTTAATAGCCTTAAGCTAAAGGAATTATTAAATGTTGATCCTGTTTTTATGCTTTTCAATATATTTTAAAGATTACATTTCTAAATTTTTCCATGTCATTATATCTACATTTACTTATCATAGTAAATTAAATGGCACCCAAGATGGTCAGTTAATCGAGTGTTAATAAATTAATAAATTTTTGGTACTGATGAATTACATGTTAACAAAATTCTAAAATAATGATGATCTAGAATGCAAATATGATTCAAAATTAATTTTTGGTACTGATGAATTACATGTTAACAAAATTCTAAAATAATGATGATATAGAATGCAAATATGTTTCAAAATTAATCACATAAATAAGTATAAAATGTGCAAACCTAGTTTGTAGTAATTTAGCAATAATCATTTCCCATGATCACTCTCCAACTATCTCTTGAAAAGTTGCTATTATCTTTTTTAAGTAGGTAAAGAGGATGTTTCGTACTAGTAATCTTGTTTCATGGGTAAAGAGCAACCTTTACATTTTTTTAAATAATGAAGAACAACCATTAGTCTCAATGAACAAAAGAAAATCCCCCAAGAGAATTTTATGATGAAGAAATTCTTACATACTCAAAATAATGCTTTAAGGCTAAAAAAACTCACTATCGATAGATGAATGAAAGAAAACTTTAAAACACTCTTCAATTGTGTTCTTGAAAGTTTCAATACATGTGGATTTCTATAACAAATATATAACTACGTATTTATAGTCCTGCTAGATCAAAATATCATTAAAGAGGTTAATTAGCCATTAAAGTTAAAAACTTATTTTTATTAAAAAAAATTAGCTATTCTTGTTAAATCACTTTGGCACATTAATAGATTAATATATCACATTAGTTAACCACTATATCAACTAATATCACATTACTAACTCATGACACAAAAATGAAAGATTTCTAGCCATATTAATAGACCAATATGTCACATTAGCCGACTAATATGTCAACCAAATTAAACTACAAACTCACTTTACATAAAAGTTCAACTTGTTGAGATATTGGTGGATCACAACCTTATATTGGTCAACTAATACCACCCAAAATCTTGCATTGGTTTACCACTAAGCTAGATTCATTGACCATTGCATCTGAAAATATTTTCCAAAATTTTTCTAAGTTTTCTAAACTTTCAATCTTATTTTTTGAAAAAATAATTGACTTAAACATGTTTGAAACATTTCCCTAAATATGTTTTAAATTTTTAGCCACTTTTTATATAAAATTACAACCTCAATTTATCTTACAACTTGAAAAGATTTATCCATTAATTTAAGAAGATGAAATGCATAAGCAGAGTGAACTTGTAAAGTATTAGAATGACCAAGTAAGGCTTATAAAAAAAGATTGCTTTTATTATCTTATTAAACCTTAAAAATTTCATTAGTCTTGATTTCATCATTCGTTTATAAATTCAATGTTCAAATTCCTTTTATGATCTTCATGAGATGTCCTTTTGAATACACTGTATAACCTTATATAACTTTTATATATTTTTCTTTTTAAAGCATCTTTTTTTTAATCAAAAAAATATGGATTGAAAGCTCTCTTGGATCAACAATATCCCCCTTTTTTCATAATGAAAAAGCATTTTATATTAAGGAAAAAATAATTTATTACATAAAACTTCTCAAATACCAGTACACAATATGAAAGTTTGACCCCCCTAAATCTATGCACTAAAAAAATTATAAGGCTTTAAGGATTAAATTAATATTTAGTGAAAATCAAGATAAAGCATGAAATATCATAAAATTAGCATTATTAAATAAAATAATAAAATAAGGACTATTAATCACCTCTAAATGACCATAAAGTAAGATATCTAAAAGATCATAAAACTGCTCACCCTTTATATAAATGTCTACTGCTCTCCCTATACATTTTCATCTAAAATCAATAAATTTCCCCTCCTTTTTAAATTCATAAAAAACGTATCTTTTAAATTAATAGCACAATTAAAAGTGCAAGTGATTTTCAATTGAATTTCCATCAATCATGCCTATTTCTCTACTAATTTAAAGTCATGTGTAACTCATTCTATCACTTAATTCATGCATTTTTAATATCAATGTTCTCTCCACATTTTTTGTCAACATTAAAATGGGATATATAAAACTATAAGCATTAAAAGTGTTAAACTAAGGGAGGTTCCAACCATATGTTTTGATGGTGACAATTTTGGTGTTCTAGAAAGATAAATTGATGAAAAATATGCAAGGAAATATGTTAGAGCCTAATGTATAATAACATTCATGAAGAGAATGATGATGGAGGAAGCAATGAAGTGTTGAAATGAAGATCAAGAAAGAATGTCAAGTTTGATTGGGCTTAAGATTATGTTCTAGTATGTAAGGCTTCTTAATTTTAAAAATGGTTGAAAGGCTCACTTTCACATGCCATATTTTCATACAAATTTGAATATAGGTTTTGGATAAATATTTATTGATCGGTTAAATTTGATTATGGCGTTGATATATTAAAAAATGTTTTAGAATGTTACATTAGTATAAAGTTTCATAATCAAGAGGAAATTGTGTGATTTATTTTAAAGAAGTGCTCTTAATGTATCAAAGTTGATTTGGAAACTTGTTTGATGTTTGGTGAGTTTTCTTGAATTGGTTTGATCCAAGTTTGAGTGTAAAAAAAGGTTTTTCAGAAGATTGAGCAAATTTAAGAAAGCTTTCGAAAATGTTTAAAACTAAATGTTTTATAATCAAGGCTAATTTTATGGTAGAAATAATTTAAAATATTTTGGCTATTGAAACATCCTTGAAATTTATTTTAAAACTCATGTATAATGTTTTTTAAGAAAAATAAAGAAGTTTTAAATGTTTTGGATTGGTTATGAATTGTTTTAAAACCAAAATATTTCAAAGTGCACAAAATTAGTCATAAACCAAGATAGTTTGCTTTTTATGTTAATTTTCATCTCTTGGTATCCAAATTAAGTTAGGAAATGATTTAAAACTTGTTTTGATTGAATGAAGACTGAAATAAATGAATTGGAGTAGGTTTTAATGGATTTTACAGGTGTTATATAATGTTGCAATAGTAACAAGTAGGTGTTATATGTTATTACATTAGCAACCGATTAACTAATCATGCTATTATAGCAGTAATAACTTGACCAGTGTGCTTAAATGGTTAATCAAAGCGTCAGTTGTGCTGGTCAACAAAATGTGCTTGACATGTGGACCATTGCAATAATTGCAGGCATAATAACTAGTTTATGTTTGGTTTTTTATAGAGTCGTACGGATCCTCACAATAAACTGATACAGTGACTCCGTAAGCTCACAATCTATTTATGTATGAGTCTTATAAATTTTGTATTAATCTTTATGCCACTTTAAATAGGATTTAGCCCTCAAAGTAATCAACATCAAAACTTTTTAAGTTTATTATGTTCTTTAGTTTATTCTTATTCTTTCATGCTTTTTTTTTATTATTTCAAGATGTTGTTCAATGATTCTTTTAAATTATAGTAGGGTTATTGTGTCTAATTTAAGTCCTTAGAATGCTAAATTCTTTGGTTTATTGAACAGGAAGTGAAACATTATTAAATTGATAGCTCTTGTATTTTTCATTTAATCTTATTCTTTAATACTTTAAATTTTGATTTTGTTGTTTCAATCTATGAGTTATTAATTGATTAAGGTTCCACAAGGTGTTTTGTGTTGATGTTTCATTCTTGAAAGTTTATAATTGTGTTTGTTGATGAGCTTAAAGAGAAACACCATCAAAGGTGTGTTTATTGTGTGACTTTTGGTATTTTTATTATATTGGTTATTTCTTATAATGTACACTACTTTAGCTATTAAAGATATTGTTAATGGGTTCCTCTTCACTTTTAATAAATAGGATTTAATTTTTTTATTGTTGAATTTGAATTAGGAATGATTTATATTTTTAATTCATTAGATGAGGATAGGGGATTGTGTTAAACAAAGGGAGATTCCAATATTGATTTTGATGATAACAAAACTTGTTTAATTACTAATGATTTAAGTTTATGATGTACAATTCAAAGATATGTATATTTCAAAGTGAATTCAATATGGAAAGCTTGAAGTTTGAAGGCCAAATTTGAAGATATTATAAGAACAAAGGATTTGGAAGCTTCAAGACCTTAGATAGGTTGTTTCAAATATGTTTGTAAGTTTTACTTAATCTTCAATTGATATAAGGGCTCAATTTTAATCATGCATTTTATTTGGAATGTCAAAGTTGCATATTTTCTTAATTTAAATGCCAATTCATGATTTTGAATTTTTTTTGGTGTGTTTTGATCATCCATATAGTCTTAATACATGATTTAAAGATTGTTTGAAGTTTAAGTCATGTTAGATTGTTGTTAGGATAGGATTGGAGCTTGTTTATAACTTGTTTTTTTGGTTTTTTAAAGGTAATACGATAGGTTGAGAGGTAATACAGTGGGCTGTCCAGATCCCCATATTGGATCTATTTTTAGAGACTAATACCATGATATCTAAAGAGGTAATATGGCACCCTCTAGCCCACCGTATTAGTCTCTGTCACGTAACTACTAGTTTTTACCTTCGGCCTTTTATTTCTTTTATTTTTTCTAATGGCTATTTTATACTTCTAAACCCTCCTTAAGCCTCTAGACACTATATATACTCTCTTAAAATGAATTTACTCTCTCTAGATGCCCTAAAAATAGATCAAAAGGCCAAAATCTCTCAAAAAGTTCAAGCCGCCCAACTTTTACTGCTATCACTTTCAACACATTCATTTACTATTTTATTGAGTTTTTGGGCGTGCAAAATTGTTGCTTTCAACTTGCTTGAATGTTTAAGTGTTTTTAAGGGTTATATCATCATATTAAAGCTAGAACTCATTAATTTATCAAAATTGTCTATGTTAAGATTGTTCTTATTTTAATCTTGATTTTCTGACAAAAGTTGTTTCTAAAATTGTAATTCCTCTTTTTTGTTTAATTAAGCCCTCTAAATTTTGATTAAACTTGGTTTTTAATTTTATAGGCTTATTTTAGCTATCTTTAAGCTTGATCATTGAAATATATCAAGATAGCTTATGTTTCTATTGGGTTACACTTAATCTTGATTTCAACCTTTTGAATCTGTTTCTAAGTTTTTTATTTTATTGTTTTGAGGTTGCCTAAGTGCTTAAGAGTTAGATTAATCATAGTATTGAATTTTTGTGTGATTATTTCATTATTTTATGCATTGTTTTGCTCATATATAAAAAATATCCTATTTTTTCTATTCTTCATTAAATCACGAATTGCATCATTTAAATCTGTTTCTAGGTGCATAAACTTGTTGTGTTTAATTTATATAATGTGTTAAGAGTTTTTAAGCATTTATATTTGTGTTTTAAGCTAAATATTCATAACGTGCTCTAAACTGTCCAAATTTTATGTTTGGAATATTTCATTGCTTTTGTAAGCATATATTCATGTTTTGGTGCATAATTCCTATAGTACTAAGTTTGTTTAAGAAAGATAAAGCCCTTAGATTAATTATGCATTGAGTGAAACACGTTTTAAAGTGTATTTCGTTACTTGAATTTGGGGTATTGAATCATTTGGTTAATTGTGAGTTGTAAAGGCTTCTCTTTGCCTTTAAAAAAGTTGTTAAAGGTTACTCTTCACCTTCAATAATAAGAATGAGTCTTGTATACGGTTACTCTTTACTCTTAGAAAGTAAGATTGTAAAGGTTACTCTTCACCTTACAAGAAGATTGTACTTGTTTTGTTTGATTAGTGAAAATCATCTAACAAGTAGTTATAAAGAAGAAATAACATATCTTTGGGGTGGGTGAACTTTTATAATTTCCTTGTGTCTCTCTTTTCCCTTAACTCCTTTACTTATTGTTGGTTGCATGGCTTTGATTTTAATTTATTGCATTCATTTTGGCATTTGCATTTCCATATCATCTTAGGTTGAACTTTATTTTAGTGATTGCATTTAGATTCAAAATGGTTTAGGTTGCTAGTTTTAATTTGTAAAGAATTTTTTAAACACCCAATCCACCCCCTCTTGGGTACCATAGGGCTTACAGAATGCATTAAGTTTTCATATTCTATAAGCTACATAAAGAGCCCCTTCTTGTATTGTTTCTAATCTAGCTATTGTGTCAATTGTATAGGCTTGAATTGAGAATGAAATAGTGATTTGTGGGGGCTATGTTGAAGGTTAAAATTTTTCTGTTTCTATTTTGAATTAAGGGTTACTCTTCACCCATGGGAAGTACTATTATGTCTGGGTTACTCTTCATCCTTAAGCAAGATTGTAAGGATATTCTTCACCTCCTTAGTCAGAAGAAGATTGTCTTCACCTCCTTTGTGAAGGGAAGAAGTTGTAAGGGTCATTCTTCACTCTATAGAAGATTGTTACAGTTCAAACTCCAACATCAAGTGTATTGGGAGATTAATAGGCCTAAGTGGTTTGTCCAATCATGTATAAATCTTAATGCACCTTTATTTCCCTTTCATTCTTAAATTTATGCAATTCTGATTGGTGTTTATAATTTATTTAATTTTATTGATATTTGTTTAAGCTTTGACATATCATATATAGGTTGAATATTAATTTATTTGTAAGTCCTATGGAACCCAAGAGGGGGGTGAATTGGGCATTAAAAACTTTTTCGCAAATTTAAACTAGCAACCTAAATCAATTGAAAATTAGATGCAATCACTAAACCAATATTCAACCTAAGATGGAATGATAATGCAAGTATCAAAATAAATGCAATAGGTGGATATAAAAGAAAGACACAAGGTAATTTTAAAGAAGTTCACCTACCCCCAAGATAGGCTACGTCTCCTTTCCAATTACTTGTTGGATGATTCTATACTAATCAATCAAAACAAGTACAATCTTCCTTCAAGGTGAAGAGTAACCTTTACAAT
>JAOXYD010155258.1:0-10397 GCA_028565735.1 Pinacopodium congolense | reverse complement strand
GATAGGTCAACTGAATGAAGAAAATAAAAAGGTTGGTCGACCAAATATAGGGCAACTGAATATAGATAAGTTGATCGAATGGTGAGATAGGTCGATCAAATGAAGCGAATTTACAACAGGCAAAAGGTAACGACTATTTTTACAATGGTACAATTCATTTATTATTTATGGAAATTAAGCAACGGCTATGAGGCCATAAGAAGTGTATAAATATGTGCGTTGTGTGTTGTTTAGCATTTAATAAGTAGTGAAAGATATATATAAGTTGTTTGAGCTTGATTGTGAGTTTATAATATAGTATTGTAGTGCATTTCATTCTCATACTTAGTGTGAGCCCTTTATACACCTTGGTAAACCAAGAGTGACTATCTTTTGTAAGGTGTGTTTGTGAGAAGGGTGTAAATTATGAGTGAATTATTGTAAGGGTTATTCTTGAGCCTTGAAAAAAAAGAGTGTTGTGAGGTTATCCTTTAACCTTAGAAAAGGGAATGATACGTTATTCCTTAGCCTTGAAAGGAACAGTGAAAGATTATCCTTAAGCCTTGAAAAAAAATTGTATTTTCTAACGTTATACTTTTTTGTTAAAACAGTGTAATCATCTTAACAATGGTGTTAGGAACTAGATGTAGGAACAAGTAGAATGCTCTGAACTAGTATGTATCATTTTCATTTCTTTTTGCCTTTCTTTTCATATTTATTCATTTATTTTATATTTTTTAATTTATCATTATTATTTAATTTGATAAATTAGAATTTTTGTTTAGTTTCTGCAATTAAATAAATTGGTAAAATATTAGGCTAAATAATTTAGAAGAAATCTTTATCACCTAATTCACCCTCCTCTTAGGTATGATATGAGACCAACACTCAACATTCAAAGTAAATAGGAAAAGAGAGAAAAGAAAAAAGAATAACAATTAGTAGCATCAATAAATTCGGAGTAGTAGTATTATTCATTTGTTTATCTCAGAAGCTTATATTTGTCAACATTTTGTGCACTTGATGTTTTTATGAATGCTTGTGATGAATCTTTTAACCCTATTTGACCCACCTTAACCTTAACCCCATTACAACCTAAAGCAAAGTCCTTTTGATCTATTGCATGTAAACATTGTGGATAATAATTTGTGTATTAGCAAGCCTATGATAATGTAGTTTCCTATAGGAAGTTTGAGCGAAACACTAACCCGAATACACTTGAGGGAAATGAGTGAAACAGTGAGGAAAATTCATTTTGCTTTTGTATTTAGATTTAAGCAATGGTTTCATAAGTTGAGTTTGCTTATGCACATTAATGAAAAGTAGTCATGATACGTGTATTAGTTTGATACTTGAGTTGGATAAAGTTTGTGGGATTGCATGCTTTGATCTTTATAATAATGAAGTGATATAATTGAATGGTTGCATTTGATCTTCACTTGAGGGCAAGCAAAAGGTTTAAGTATGGGGAAGTTGATAATTGTGTTTTAGTATGTGTTTTTCTAAATGTTTTGCAGGTGTTTCTTGCATAATAAGTTATTTTTATTATCTTTTAATATTTTGTGTGTTTTTGTTTAGTACAATTTTAATTATTGTTTTGTTTGAGTTTGGTATTAATTTGGAGTAAATTTTGATTATTTAAGTGTTTTTATTTATATCTTTTTATTATTATTTAATTATTAATGTTGTGTTAGAATTAAATTTTATTGGTGTATTTATTTATTGCGTAGGGTTTATTAAAATTAAATTTGAAGTTGGCAAAAATTGAAAAAGAAAAAAAAAGGAAGTTGGAAAAACAAGCAGCAGACCAAGCCTGGGATGACAGTCAAGCGCCAGCTCCTACACAAGCCCGTGCATGCACAGCCTAAGCCCGCTCGCCCTTGCCAGACTTCCTGCAGGCGCCCTAACCCATGACCTACTTGTACCAGACCATTCGCGCCTCCTGAGCCTACCTGACCAGCCCGCCGACTTACTGCTACCCCCTCTAGTCCAGCCCACACGCTAGCTGCTCATCTCCTCCAGGCCAGACCCAGCCCCCCCAAGCTAGCCCTCCTCCCAGCACTAGCAACCCACTCACCCAAGTCCTCTCCTCCATAGCCTGTAATCAACAAACCCAACAACAATTAATTAAGAGATAACCCTAAGACAAGAAAAAAAAGTGGACAGAATAAAGAAGAGGGCAGATGAGGGAGGCAAGACCGACAAAAATTAACGCAGAACAGAGAGGCACAGATAGAAAATGAGGAAGCAATGCACAAGGGAATCAGCTAGCACAGCAGCAGAGAGTTAAGGAAAAGGAGAGCACTACACAAGCTTCAAGCCACACATAAGCACAAAAATGTCAAGAGTTCATCAAGTTCTTTATTTTATTTTCAATTTTATTTTATTTTTATTTTTCTTTTATTTTTATTATGTTTTACATTTTAAAGAATATAGACTTGACAGAACTTATTTTTATTATTATGTTTGGTTAAAATATTTTTAGGATTTGTTGTTTGATTAATTTGGAACCTTTTGGTTATTAATTTAATTTTAGGAATATTTGTATTATTTATTAAGCGTAAACCCTACAACAAATCAAGAGAGTGAGTTGGGTAATTTGTGTTAGATGTACAACCAGAGTTGGCATTTAATAGACCTAAAGAAAATAAGGTATTGATTTATTAGGAAGAGATTTCGATAAATTAATATACTACCTATAGGATAGCTTTATATATAGTTAAATGTTTAGGAAAGGCTTTAGATGTCGAGAGATCCCAAAGTTAATACCAAATTTATTTAGTTAGTGACATTTAGTTGCACCTTGAGAGAACGTACCTAAAATATTAGGAAATCTTAGGCCAAATATAAATTAGATCAATGAACCAAAGGGAAACAAATACGGATAACGACAAGTCCTATTCTCGATTCTTATTTTTCTTCGAATTTTCCTCTGCTGTGTTGGTGATTGGTTGTATTGCTCACTTTTGCTTCCAAAATTGTTTGCATCTTATTTATTTCTTTTTATTTAATTTGATTAAATCAATTTCTTGAACAAAGTGTAAACTAAATTAATAGGGTGTCTAGATACAATCCTCGTGGGATCGATATCCGTTATTTACTATAAGTAGAACTCATACACTTACGGTTTTGGGCGTAAAACTAATTGTTTGTTTTATGAGTGAACAAGTTCATAATAACCTAAATCCTATATTACATCCCAGAGTTCATAAAATACTAAATCATATAAGAAAATTAGATCCAAAACATTGTAAAAGTCGTAATAATAATCATAATGGGAAAGGAAACAGAAAAGCTCATGTTGAATGTCTTGAATCCTTGACTCTTAATGACCCTTATGTGAATTCCTATCTTAATCTTCAATCTTGATGTGTTTAGATCCTTTGTTATCCTTGATATTTATGCAAAACCCATTTGAGATGGCTTAGGAATTGATTTCTCTTCCTTGGAGGCTATTTGGAGGTGTCGAGAGGCAAGAAAATCCTATAAAATAACCTAAAATAAATTATTTACATAAGATTTCCTTCAAGTATCATGATCAGAGTCACAGTCATGAATTTGGATTTAATTTTCTCTATATGAATGCGACAAAGGCTGAAGTGATCAGGGTCGTGGTCTTAGCCCTAACATCTTAAGCTTTGGGCTCCTCTCAGTTTTCTCGTGATACATCTTCCATTTGTCCATTGGTTATGAAATTTAAGTTACATCAAAAACATATAATTAATACTGTTTTCAAAGGATTAACTTAATATAAGCATAAATCACATGAAATTTTCTTCAAACTTAATATAATCATCACGAAGTCATGTCTAAAATATGTATAATTTAGGACCTATCACGGATCACTAGTGATTCAATTTGAATGATGGTATTTCTTATACCTCCAATCTTTAAAAAATTCCTTATCCTTCTTATCACCCTCACCTTATTTAATAATAAAGTCTTTTAGTTCATGCGAGGTATCTTATTGACCCTCTTTCTCTTCTCCTAAACCTAGTTTCTTTAAATCTTTTAGTAGGCCTAAATCAACATCACCAAGGTTTTTCTTCACATACAATGGGATAATTTCATCAAATACAATATGCATTGATTCTTCAATTGCTAAGGTTCTCTTGTTGAATACCTTATATGCTTTGTTAGTCAATGAATAGCTTACAAAAATACCTTCAACTATATTTTTTAATCAAATTTACCTAGGTTACAATTTGTGTTCAAAATATAGCCCTTGTACTTAAAAACTTTTGAAATATTTTATCTTTGGTTTTTTCCCATGCTGAAGCTCATAGGTAATCTTATCCATAGATGGTCATCTATAGACCCTATTTGATATATGGAAAGCACAAGTTATAGTTTATAGCTAAAAATAATTTGGAAGGTTATCCTCATTTATCATTAATGTAACCATTTCTTATAATGTTCTATTTTTCCTTACGACAACATCATATTATTGAGAGATCTTAAGCACATAAAAATTATGTAAATTTTCATGTTAATCACAAAAATTTTCAAACAAATCATTCTCAAATTCTCTATCATAATCACTTTGAATTAATACAATTGTAATTTCTTTCTCATTTTTGTATTCTTTCAGCAAATTTCACAAAAGATTTAAAATATTCATCTTTACTAGTTGGAAATAACACCTATACAAATCAACAGAAATAAACTACAATAAAGAATGCATATGTTTTTCTACCTAAGCTAAAAACTTTAACAAGACCAACCAATTCGTATACTAAAGTTTCAAAACTCTATTTGATTTTACCAAATTCTTGCTCTTGACATAACTTTTGGTTTGCTTCCCTATTTGACAAGCACCACACACCTTGTCCTTCTCACACTTTACCTTTGGTAGTCTATTCACTGGTTTCTTGCTGTTTAGATTGGAGATAAGCTCTATGCTTGCATGGACTAGTCTTTTATGCCATATCTAAGTACCAGCTTTTTCAATGCCAATTTTCTTACTTTGTCTTTGTCTTTAAAATTAACATATCTACCATCTTTACTCTTGAGTACAATGACCTATGAAGCCATTTTTTTTATCATAACAAATTTTTTTATAGGCTTAGATCATATAAAAAAATGTTAAACTATAGCAACATCATAAAAAAGGGTATCTCCTTATGTTGTTATACTTATAAGGATTTCTTGGTCTCCTATCCCTATATGTCATTCTTAGATGATAATGAGTGATAGGGATGTATTTTGATAGGTTTTATTATGTAATTACATTTGGATTCATCTTTACTTTTGATGAAAAAGTGCTAAAAATTTTTTATATTGTGTTGAATGACATATTAAAGGTTTTAACAAATGTTTTGGTGAACAGGCCAAATTTTGGGATGATTTAGAGCAAATTAAAGTGATGGACCTATTCCAAATTACTTAAACAATGGCTCAGCAAGATTCTGAATGACACTGTTTAAGTCCAAGCCAGGGCCCATTTTACTCTACTCTCTAGAACCTTAAACAATTCTTGGACTATGAGCCATTTAGCATGCTATCGAACAAAAATAAAAAGGAAAAAATTGTCGTTCTTTAAGTCGAAGCTTTACCCTAATTAAAAAAGGTATAAAAGCCACAAAATAAGAGTAGAGAAGGGTAGTCTTCTTTTTTCCTAGCAGCCTCCATCATTTTCTTATATTTTCTTCTTAATTTTTTAGCATTTTCTTCTTGTTCTTAGGATTTAGATTAGGTTTTGTTTTTATTTTGCTTTTAATCTCTTTAGTTCAGTCTTTTAGGTATTTTTTAGATTTTAAATATTCTGTTCATGTTTTGATTACACTTTCCATTATTGTTATTTGTGTTTTTTAATAATTGTTGTGTTTGGCTTAGGTTTTTATGTCTTTTTTTTATAAGAACCTTAAGATTTTATTAATAGATTACTTTATTTCCTTTTCCATTATCTATTTTTTAATTTTTAGCTTTTACAATTGTTATTTCAATATCTTTATTGTTCATTTGTTTTTTCTTTTATGAAATTTTGAAACATTAGGTTAGATATCCTTTGGGAAAGAAGATATTGATGGGATAAAGACTTTATAATTGTGAGAAAAGACTTAATTTGCATTGGGCATTGTGTTTTAGGTTGAGATTAAATTCGAATTTAGGTTCAATGATATGAATTAGGAATTGTTCAATAGGTTTGGCCAACCTATTTGAAATTCTTTGTTGAATTGTTAGGTATATGCTTTTGATATATAATCGACATTAGCACATACCACAGGTACCAATAGGTTAGGTGATTTTATAGCTAAACTTAATCAACTTAGCCTAGGATTCCAATTCTCTAAGTTACATAATCCGAACTTGTGTGATTTTGTCTTAGATTAGTCGTTCCCTAGTGTCTAATGCTATTGCGCATTAAATTTAAAGAGGTTATTTTAGGTTTTTGTGTGATTTGGGGAAATTTTACTATCGTATAGGATTTGTTTAAAATTGGAGGAACTTAGGATTTAAGAGTTTATTTGGATCTATAGGCTAGCCTCTTAGATAAACCATAATATATATTTTTTCAATGATCAATTATAATTTTTGAATTTTGGATATACCTTCTTCCTATTGTTCTTTTATTGTTATGTCTTTCTTTTTATTTTGTGTCCATGCTTGTTTGTTTTGATTCCATTAATTGAATTTTATATTTTTTTTAATTTCACAAAAATTCAGGAGTTTTATTTCTTTTAACTTTCCTTTAGTGCAATAAGAAAAATAGCTTTAACGCTCCCTTACTCCTTATGGATTCGACCCTAGTTCATCCTATTACATAGTCAGGTTCAGTTAGGTTTATTATTTGGTAGTTTGCGATGAATCGTCTAATTTTTTATTTCGTTGACAAGAAGCTAGTATGATGTTTTTGCTATTTATTTTATTGTTTTCATTTTTGTTATTATTGATCTTTTGTCACCTTTTCTTTTCTATTTATTTATATTTCATAACTTTTTTAAGTAATGGCTTATTTTCATCGTATGTTTTATTCTGATCTTTTTTGCATTAATTCTTATGATGATGAGTTTGAATTTATTGTTATCTCTTCTATCTCTTAGTTGAAACAATAGATAACAAATCCCACATTCTTAGTTGAGCGAGTAGTAATGGATACAATGATTTTTGTTTATTTTCAGACCATTCCTTTAATATATGTCCTACCTTACAAGTTGAGCATTGGTTTTATGAAGTTGATTGTTCCCACGAGGGTTAATAGAGATGGTATTATCCTTGCACTTTGATTTACCATTCAGAGAGGAAAAAACATCCTTACATTTCATATGGGAGCAATCACTAGGGATTCAGATCTCTACCACCATGCTATCAAATTCAATAACAATGTCAACCTATGAGTACATCTAGAACATCACCACCATAAGCTAACGTAATGCCGTTGAAGATCATCGTAAAGAGCATGGCTACGAGCACTCTTCAATTCCAACAAGAAACGAGGAGTGGCTTGAAAGACTTGGAAGATCAAGTAAGCCAACTGGCAAAAGTGATAGCAAGCTTAGAAGACCAAGTCTCTTGAAGCATTCCTAGCTAACTGGAGGAAGACCATGGGAAGACAACATATACTTTTTCATTGGAAAGTGGAGAACAACAAGAGCAAAAGGAGTCGATTGAGGAAAAAGAGATGATCTTAGAAAAGAAGGAGGATGGAACACTTCCTAAGGTAAATGGTACTTCTTTTAGTATTACTAAACACATTTATGTTACTTTTCCTAGCAAGTTAAAGAAAGGAAAAGAAGAAGAGGAGAAGAAAAAACAAGAATAGAAGAAGAGCAAGTAAGAAAGGTAGGAGGATTAGCAGAGAGAGGAGTTGACTCAAGTTAGATGCTTTAAGGAGTTGGGCATAAGCAAGTCGAAGTTCGAGGGTGATGAGTAGGATGACAAGCCTTCAAACTTATCATTTAATCAACTACAGAGGCCATCATAGATGAAAGAAGATGTCTATAATGGATAGTGAACCATGGAGTATGATAGAGAAAAAATGCAATTCCACTCCGAAGCTATGAGGCATCATGTTGGTTCTGAGCCCATTTTGATGGAAGTTGTTCAGGGTTTTCCAAGAGCATTAAATATGCTTCCTGTCGGGGTCAAATATCCATATGACACTAAATGATGTATATAGTAGAGCTCGAGCTTATGACCTTAACTAAGCACTTGCTAGGAGGCATCTCAATAATATCCTTTAGTTTGTGTCTTTTTATCCTTTATAAATAATTTTTGTTAGTTTGGTTTGCTTGTTTTATTTTCTTTTTGCATGTTTTAGTTGTAGGTAGAAAATGAGCTGTATTCTTCTTTAAAAATGAAGCTACAATCTTTTTTCTCAAGGTTGATATGGCCTCTTCAATCCAAAGGAGTACTCTTATTCCCATGCCTTTGTGTTTTTCTATTACCTTTTCATATTGAAGACAATTAAGTGTGAGGGTAAGGCAAGGTCAAACTTTTCTACACTTTAATTGTTATAAATCTAATGGTGATAATTTAATTTTTTTAACTTAAAATGATTCTAATCTTTAGTTCATAGTTAATTGCATATTTGAATGTAATTGATGCTTTTAATTTAATGAATAGTGATTGATTCTTGAATGATTTTTAACCTTTATTTTTTATTTTTCTTTTTCTTTGAGTGATTTGCATGTGTTATGTGGAATGGGATTATTAAAATAAGGGTTTGGGAAAACAAAATAAAAATGTGAAAAACGTGTGTTTGTGTTGAATAAAGAGAGCATGTTTTTCACTATATTGTCTTCTAATCTATATGAAGATCAAAGTTATGAGTGGTGTTAGTAGTCGTTTGAGAGGGTGTTCTAGCCTAGTAACTGGGGTGTTCTTGGAAAAATATTCACCCTCTCATCAACAAGCTAGATGACATCTCTAACAAGTTAAAAGGAGCATCTACTTAAGTAACCAGGGTCATTTATGATAAGGTGTTAGACCTCATATAAAACACTAGATGAACTCCTAGTATTAGAATTTTTGTTTTTGGTTTAAAATAGTTGAATATCGGATGATATAACTATATTTCATCTAGAGCTTTCCTTAATTTTCCTCTCTTCCTTCATGAGGTTTAAAAATTAAAGTCGTAACACTTCTAAGAGTAAGAGATCACCTTGTTTCCCAAAGAGATATAATTTAATACTGACTTTCCTCAATTCTATAAGTATAAATCTAGGGAGTTACATGAAATCTATCTTATTTCCCACTTTTTTCCAAATCATTATAAGCAATATGGCTTAGTTTGATTTTTCATTAATTAAGGGTGGGAACAACTTCTTACTTTTTTCTCTAGGATTAATCCCACTAACTCTTGACTCTTCATTCATAATCTTTAAAAGCATCATATAGATGATAATTGTCATTTAGTTTCTAAAGTTCAAGGTATTTCTATTCATCTTTCTAGAGACATTATAATTGAAATTTAATAATTTCTATCCCACTAAGAATATTCTTCTTATAAATGTTTCACCAAACATAGTAACTCTCCTTACTCTATGGCAACTCGAGTTAAAAACTTTTTTGTGTTACCTACTGAGAAGGGAGTTACTTGAATATATATTAATGTAAGAGATCTTAATATGATCCCTTATTTTCACCATTTATTTATCAAATAAAAATTTTCTTTCCTCTTTGTTGAACCAAAGTTTGGTTCCACCTTTGTTTTAATGATGACAAAGTGTTTTCTACTAATTTATTTGTCGAGTTTGTTATAAATAAGTTTGAAGAAAACAAGTCAAAACCATAGCCAAGCCAATCACACATCTCATTGCTAAGAGGTAGCTAATTGAGGATAGATTTATATGAGGCCCATAAACACCTTTCTAGTCCATCTCAAATACAATCCAAGTGGCACTACTTCGATATAATCAATTTGGATTGTAAAGAAAAAAGTAGTTGACTTTTTAAACCCCTAATACATCCATCTTGCATGTATAAGAATTTACCAAAGGCTATTAGTCTAGCTATTGAGAAATCATCTATTGAAAGTAGTTGACTTTCTTAGTGCTTACGCTAAGGAAGGGAATTGCACATTCATTAATGGAAGCAAAGGAGAGATCTACTAACTGGAAAGATAGATCGACCCTTTAACATAGGCCGATATAGTACAAGACACGATTTGAAATGCATGGTTATGAAGAATTAGACTTGAAGATCATATTTGAGAGTTTGTATTAAAGAAATATGAAGTTGAAGAGCATCTTGATGACAAGAGAAGCATTGGAGATGAACTTGAAGATAGAAGATGGAAGTTCAAGTTAAATAGTAAAATTTGATAATTTTTTTTGTAAGTTGTCTAGTAAGTCTTCTCTTAACCTTACCATAGTGTTCAGAAGAGTTCAGTCATGCATAAATTAATATAATCGTGTTTTATTTTATTTCTAGCCTTGTATTTATTTGTTTCGTTATTATTTCTGTGTTTATGATTT
>JAOXYD010155247.1:0-10397 GCA_028565735.1 Pinacopodium congolense | reverse complement strand
AAGTAAACATAATAACACATAAATAGAACATTTAAGCACTAAAATAGGGTTAAATTAACATCAAATAACATCTAAAATTACTACAAATTTAACCCCTAACACCTTTATACTTTTCTATCTACACATACTTACACTCATGAAAATACGCTCATTTGCCTCCACTTGAACACTCTCACTCATATAAGCTTTTGTAATTTTACCACATTCCACACTTGGAATCTCTCTTCATTTGGAGATATAATAATTTGTCTTTCATGTTCATAGGAAATTTCATCAATTTGATGAGGTTCGCTACAAGATGTTATCATATTAAAATTTTTTTGAATTTTGTATAAATATTTAATATTACTAAAAGAAGTAACCTTCTAGCTATTTATGGAATATTAGAGAGAGAGAGAGAGAGAGAGAGTTTTTCTTATGTTTTTATTTTATTAAGATTTAGACACCTTTTACTTATGGTTTTTTTTTTCTAGTATTACTTAATTCACTACCCTCACTAATCCATCCCCAATCTCTCTTCCTCCATCTCCTTTATCATCTAATTAGTGTCAACCTTATTGCCATTGATCTAGTCTATGTGTCATTTATTTAGTATTGGCCTAATAGTTAGCTACAATGGATGAGTAAAGATTGACAACAATGACATAGTACAACTTTCTTCTTTAACATGGAAACAAGCTTCATAATTTAACCATTTCAGTTTCCCCTTTACATTTAGTTTCCTATGATATGAAAGATAATTTGTCATATTATTATATTCAACTTCTAATTATAAGAACTTAGAAATAATTTTATAATTAATTTATTTCTTAAAATTAAAATTTTAATTTAATAAATATATTCTCTTTAAATTAAATTGTAACTCTTTGAAAATGTTTAAATTAAGCCCTAAAGTTTTAGAAGTGCTCAAATAAAACATCAATTTAACAGATTTTGTGACATTGTTAACTCTACGTGAACATGGCATTAAAAAAAAATTGACATTTAAAGGTATCAATATAGAGCGTAGTTGACACATATGGTCCCCATGCACTTGCTAAATAGGAATATGGCTTGTGTATTTGGGTTTATTATTAACATCAAATTGATGGAGCAAGATTATATGATCAAAGCTTTAGTTAACAGAATGTCATACTTCTAATAATGTAACTGGTCACAAGTCCAATTGTTTAAGGTTACTAGGTGTAAAGGATAGGTTGCCTAGAAGTTTATAAAGAACAACATGTGTATAATTTGGTTCCTCAATAGCAATTATAATAACCACATTTGCCATAGATTTCTACATTAATTGGATCGATGGGAATAGTAAGATTGAGTAGGCCAGGAGTTAGGGTGATAGAGACAGGGTACACTCAAGTGGCATATGATACAGGGATAAGGAGGCAGGTGTCTTGTGTGGCTTTTGAAGGTAAGTTTATTCTGATGTTGGAATATAATTTTTATGGGATAAAGCTTTCAAATGAGATTAAACTTGTTTGTAGTTGAAATTTCAGGGCTTGAGGTAGGAAAAAGATGAAAACCAAGGCATTGAGGAAGGATAAAGATAAGGACTGATAAGAAATTGAATTAGAAGTGTTAATAATAAACCTAAATACCTACCCAACCTATATACAGATTTAATAAGTGTGCTAACAAAACTTCATGTTTACACTTTTAAATCCTATTAAAATTTTAAAAATAAAAATTTCATATGCACACAAAATTCATGGCATTATAAAAGTTGTTAACTTAAGGTTTTATTGGAATATTTTCAAAATGTAAGGGTTTAGTACAAATTTTGTCAAAATATTAGAGTTTAGTTTCAACATTATGAAATATTAGGATCTAACTTAAATTTTGTAATAAATATTAGAATCCAAGTAGACCTTTTTTTATTTTTTTTATTCTTTTTATTCCTTATAGCAAAGCATTTTGCTTATCTTTCCTTCACATATTTTATTGAGAACATCATTACTCTTTTTTTTCTTCTTTTTGGAAACTCACTAAAAATATTTTTACTTTTAGTATGTCCTTCTTTTTCATCAATAAATTGAAAGTGAAATTTCCTCTACCACGATGTTTCTTCTAGCAATTTATTGAACATGCTATTATCTCTTTTCCAATACTCCATCGAGAACATCACTAATAGTGATGTTGCTTGTATCCAAAATTAATAATCCTCAATTGTAATACATAGAAATAGGGATTATTCCCATGAGGAATTCTATCGCTCACTGTTATTACCTGTAATTCTATTGAACTAAGGGAAGTTCTAATCATTGGTTTTGATGATGACAAAACATTTTGGTTACTAATAGTTTAGTTTGACATGCTAGAAAAGATAGGAAAATGTAAATTGTACATGCATACAGGTTAAGGTCGAATCAAAAAGTGATCCATAAAGAAAAAGGAGAATGATGGAGTAAGCATTAGATAAAGATCAAGAATGGAAGTTGAAAAAAGAGAAGATTGAAAAGATGTTTAGTTATATATTTATAGGGATGAATTTTTTTAGTTTAAAAGTGTTCAAATTGTGTCTTATTATGTTGCATGACAGATTGAAGGTGATGACACAAGTTCTGAATCAAAACACCAAATTCTGAATCAAAAGAAATTAGAGCAAAAATGGAGCAAAGGTTGTGATTTTGGGTGATATGCGGTTGTCTGAGGAGATATACGATGGTCCTATAGAATACTGTATAAGTTATAGATTGAGACATATATAATGGGTTAGCAAATCGCTATATATGATTTTGACTCATCGTATTACTCTCTACCAGTGAAAAAAATAAGCGCAAAACTGTCTTTTCCCTGTCCTCAGCCTTATCCTAATTGAAAGGGGTATAAAAGGCCCCAATAGAGGTAGAAATGGAGAGGAGTGGCCATAGACATTTCAATAAGCTTTCAACTTATTTTCTTTAGATTTCTTTATGTTTCAATGTTCTAAGTTTGGGTTATTGTCATTGTTTTGTTTTCCATCTCTCTAGTTTAGTTATTTTAGGTATCACTGCACTGCACTGTACTTTATTTACTGTTATTGAATCAATTTATTACTATATTTTCGTATGTCTATGTTTTAAGATGTTTAGACTAGATGTTTGTTAAGCTTTGATCTTGAAATTCATAGATAATGTATGGATACTGGATTTCATATTAATAGATGGTTTTATTTTCCATGTCCAACATTTATTCTAGTTGCTTAAGCATTATTTCTTATTGTTTAGGTATATGTTTATTGAATATTAGCTTGTGGGATGGTTTATCTTATGGGTTTTTATTTATTCTTGATTATTTTGGTTAGTTTATGCTTGGTAGTTGAGATTTATGCATGTTCTTAGGTTCTAAATAATTTAAATTAGTTTTTTTTTCTAATTTTGTATGCTAGAATTTATGTTTTAATGTATTTAGTTTGGGTTTTATGAATTGAATTGTGTTTAGTTGATTATTAGTATAAAAAGATTGAGTTTTCATTAGATTAAATGTTAAATATGATTTTCATTATATGTCTTAAATTTTCCAACTTTGATTTCATTTGATTAAGTATGGGTTATGTTTATTTAATCTTTGTTTTGATTAATTTGAGCATATGTGTCTAAATTTATAATGGTTTGAAGGTATTAAAGGGAGGAAGGATGATTATTTGTGATAATGAAGTTGGGCTTGTATTGAATTGGTGCTTTTAGGCTTAGGTTGGTTTGGAACTTCTGTTTAATGTCAAGAATTATGAGTTATATAATTAAGGCATTTATTATGTTTTTAATGAATTGAATTGTTTTGATGAATCAAATAACCTTAAATTATGTTTTAAAACTTGTTTAAAGTCTTGATTACTGTTAGGAAATTGTTTGGGAAGGTTTGGATCTTATTTGGTTCATGTGTTGTGCTTTTTAAACCTTAAATAGTGGGCTAGTAGGAGCTAAATGGCACCGTATACATACTATCGTTTTACCCCTGTTTCCCAAGAGTTAAATGGTGGGTGGCTTAGCCTTCAATAGTACCATTTAACTCCCCAGGTACTGTCCCCTATCTCCAACAGCTAGTTTCGAACTTTCATTTTTAACAACGTTTTAACCTTTAAAATGGTTAGTTTATGTTTCTAACGTCTCCAACTCCTTCCTAACACTATAAATATCATTCCTAAACTATTTTAACAAGTTTAGAACCCATGAAAGATGAATCACAAGCCATAATCATTCAAACACTCAAGCTCTCTTTATTATCTACATGTTATGCATTGCTTTCTTTCAATTTCGGGTTTTTAGTTAGTAAAACCATTTTTTATGTAGCAAACTTTGTATTTTAAGTTAGTTTAGATATAGACAAACTTCAAAAAGATTTCATTCGAATTTTTGGTTCATTATTTTGTTAGATTCAAGCTTTCAAATCTCAACACCAAAACTCTCTATTTTGGTTGAACTTTTGTTAACTTTTGTTTCCTTCAATTTTGAGCTCGTAAAACCATTTGTGCTAATTAAAAACTATCATACACATTTTTCTTAAGGTCTCAAAAGTGTGGCAAAGCTTTTACTTCAATTTTTAAGCACTCATAATGTTTGTTTGATCTCAAAGAACACAAGTTATTCAAATATGTCTAGTTTTCAATACAATTCCTTTCTCAATTTTGATTTGGCATTTAAACTTGTTTTTGGTGCTATAAATTTGATGTTTTTAGTTTGCTTATGGTCTTAGGAGGTTTTTAGTATTTTGGTTTTTATTTTTAAGCTATTATGTTGTGAGTTTAAGCTTAATATTTTAGGTTGCCAAAAAGTTATCTAGGTTTGATGTTTTTAACTTTGTTCTTAATTTTGATCTACTATTTAGTATTCTAAAACTGTGTTTATTGTTATGATTAATTGTTAACTGATTGATTAAGGTTTCAGTAGGTTTATATCATTTAATTTGCATCATTTTAGTGGTTAAAAAATGTTTGTTTATAGGCTGAAATACATATAGATTGCATATTGTGACAGCTTTTATTGATATTGATTGAATTGGGATGTTCAGTGTTATAATCACGTTTTTAATGTTTAAATATGATTTTTTATGATTTTTTCATGTGATGGGAGGCTTGTTATACTTTTTTTTGCTTCTAGAATTTTCAGATTAGATTTTATTGCATGAGCTTTAGAGAAACACCATTAAAGATGTGTATTGATGACATAATTTAGGGAATTGATTTATGATAATTATTGTTGAGTTGATAGGCTACGCTTTACCATTAAAATAGATTAGATAGGTTGCTCTTGACTGGTGTTAAACAAGATTTGAGTTACGTTAATATTTTATTGTGAATTAGATTGCTTTAGGCCTGTTATGTGAATTAGACATTACATAAGGCATAAGCATTGCATTGGTTGCATTTGAGCCCCTTTATTGAATTGATTTTGATCAAGTTTTATTAAGCTATATAAGCTTGTGTTGATTTTCAATGGAGCTTGTTTTAGGGACTACCTTTGTGGATAAATATTGTAAAATTTGATTGTGATGAAAGGGTTACTTTTCACCCATTTAAAAGTAAGATTGGTATGTTCCTCTTGACCCTTAGAATTCAAGATTATTGTATAGGTTCCTCTTGACATTTGAACAAGATTATATTGGGTTACTCTTCATCCTAAAGTAAGATTCTAAAGGTTTCTCTTGTCCTTATAATTAAGATTGTTGTAAAAGTTCCTATTGGCCTTATAATCAAGATTGTTGTAAAGGTTCTTCTTAGTCTTATAATCAAAATCGTTGTAAAGGTTACTCTTCACCCAATTAAAGTAAGATTAGTTTGTTAATGAATTTCTAACCAGTAATTAGAGAGAGAACGTAATCTATCTTTGGGGTAAGCGAAACTATATGAATCTTGATGTTTATCTCTTCCCTTATCTCTTTATATTTATGCATTGGTGTTTGCTTTATTATTGATTAAATTTGTTTAATATTTTTGCATAAAGTTTGGCATATCATTTAGGTTGAATTTTGGTTAGATATCTCATTTAATTGATTTTGGCCTAAGGTGTTTAAGTTGTTTTAATTTGCAAAGAAATTTTTAAACACCCAATTCATCTCCCTCTTGGGTGCTATAGGACTTACAGATATATTAATGTTAATAATCATTAAACATATTACCTTTGCAAAATATGACCTTTCCTTATTTCATGCTTTGGTTTCGTAACTATCAGTGGATTAATATACTACATTTGGCTAGCCACACATACATTCGATTGATCGACCTATACAAATCGGGAACACTTCGGTCTAAATAACACAAACTCAAAACGAGATAAACCAACCAAACAAACCAAGCCACTTATTAGACTTAGTTTGCCTATTTTTTCAATTCATGAAAATTATCTAACCTTATTAACTTATGCAACCTTAACGAATAAATTCATTCATTAAGAGGGTATTCACACATAACTCACATTAAACATATAACTCCTCTTAATTATGTACCTATATGAATTTTTAAAATATGTATGCAAGGATGCATGAATGAGCCTCTTGAATAACCAAAAACGAGCTAAGTAAAATTATAATAAAAATTACTTCAATAAACTTATAAAAGCTTAATTTACCTCTTCGATTATTAGAGTCTTCATATATGATCTTCATAAACTCTAATTAAGCTTTAAGATTCCTTAACCAAATTTACTCAAACTTCTTTCAAACACTTATCTTTCAATACACTTATCTTCATAACATTAGTAATAGAATTGTTTTATCATCATTAAAATAAGATAGAACCTCCCTTGGTTCAATAATCTCCCCATTTTTAATGATGACAAAACCATGTAATATTATAAACAATAACTTCACTAATCAAATACCACATGACCATGCTTTTATACTCCCCCTAAAGCAAACAAGAACTCACGGTTCATAATAACTATGATTTAAAGTCCAACTCCCCCTCAATTCATGCATTAAGTAAAAGAGATTTAAATGAAAACAATAAGAAACATAATATCACACTCTTCTTCCCCTTTTTGGAATCAACACAAAAGGCATAATCATATGGAGAAGATAAATAAGACTTGAAAAGACACGCATCATAAAGAAAGACCATCTATCATGCCAATTTCTCTTCTAATTATACAAAAACGATCTTCACATAGGGATTTAATAAAAATATCCATTAATTGGTGCAAGGTATAAATAAACTTAAGTTCTATATCACCATTTTGAACATGATCTCTAATGAAATGATAACGAATTTCTATATGCTTGGTCCTAGAATGTTGAATGGGGCTCTTTGTTAAACAAATAGTGCTAGTGTTATCACGTTTTATTATAATTTTGTTAAGATCTAAATCATAATCTCTAAGTTGTTGTCTAATCTATAAAACTTAAGTGAAATAACTTCTGATAGCTACATATTTAGCTTCTGCTATAGACAATGCAACAGAATTTTGATTTTTACAAAAACATAAAACTAATGCATTACTTAAAAATTACATACACCAGTTGTACTTTTTCTATCTAGTAAACTTCCCGTATAATCTGCATTTGAATAACCAAGAATAATATGGATGATCTATCTAACTAGAGTTATACTCATCTATACACTTAAGATACTGTTGACTAAGAAAAGGTGAAGGTTGTTCAAAACAAGTTAGATTAAGCTAAGAGTAATCAGGGTAATCCTCAAAATTAGGGGTGTAGGTACCAAATTTGTCAAATTGATTTGTCCAACTATTGCCCTAATTAACTTCAGGCTCATACGATTAGCACTCTTGCCAATGGTCTTGTTGTCTCCACATCTTTTAGATAGCTAAAGAAAGTCACCAAAAGACTACTCTCTATACAAATAAAGATAACAACAATAAAATAAAGACAGAAACTGCTAATCTAAACATCAAACAAATAAGGCAAGAAAAAAAATTTCTAGGGTAACTGACATCGATATATGCTAATATTAAAATTCACTTCCTCGGCAATGACACCAAAAACTTGTTCCGTTGGTTAGGTGACTTTAAAACTTTAAATGATTTTCAAATGATTTTACTTTGAAAACCAACGGAATAAAGGCAAGTGCACATTTTACAAAGGTAATATAATGGAGTAAATTTAAAACTCCAGATGTTGATCCCACGGGGAAAAGATTGCTTAATTACTAGGTCGATCAGATTAAAATTATTTAGGAAAAATCCAAATAATTTGATTAAAAATCTGAAATTTTGTTAAAACTAAACTAACTTGGCTTAAACACTTCGAAAATGATTTTTAATTACTTCTAAAAAATTCTAAAAATTACCAAATGTGTAAATTACCTAAGGATTAGATGATTGATGATGTACTTAATCTTTAAACACATTTAAGGTCTAATTAAAGTTCCTTCACAAAATCAAAACAAAGTTATAGTTAAGACTTTGCTTTTTCCTCCATTTAATCTTATCTAAAGTTTGGTTATGCTATAAATCAAGTTAATGGGCTTTAATTTCAAAAAGGTGAGTTCTGAAAAATTAATCTCAAATCTCTAACTTTTAAAAAAAAAATTTAGGTTTGGTCATGCAAGGATTAATTCGTGTTGCTTACTAATTTTTCTAACAATTTAAGATAATTTCTCATGCTTAACTTATCTTAAAAACTAATCTTAAGTGGCTAATCCAAAATCAATTCATTTAAACCTTCAATAAACAAAATATAGAACCTTTAACATACCTTTAAGCTCTCTTAAATCATATAAACATCAATCCTTAGCAATAAAAATGATTTAGCCACACATATTGACCAAGACATACAAAATATACAACTTATGTAACATATCTTGATAAATCTATAAATACAGGCTAAAATAATAAGTTTAGAGTGTACAAATAGGTTTGTAGAACTTCTAGACATCTCTTGTAACTCCCAACTTGATTTAGATAGCAGCACAGCTCTTGATTTGAATCAAACTTACTGAAAAATCAAAGAACATACAAGGTTATAAGCATAAGAACAAGCACTTTGATTAATTCGAAAATAAGAGCATAATGACAAGTATTCTGAGTTAGAAATCCCCTAAATTTTAGTTATAAACTTCATAACTATGTTTATACACCAAGCTCAGATGTTCAGAAATCTAGAGACAACACAAAAATTAGAAGAACAAAGTGTTTAAAGCTAAGGACTAAGAAGAGACTAAGGTGAGAGAAGAAGTTTTCTCTCTATCCTATGGCAGATCTGTTCTCTCCTTCCTCTCTACGTAATTTGTGTTTATTTGTTTGTTTTTACAGCTACAAAAGCCTCCAAGGTGTGTTAGAAGCCAAGGGCATTAATTAGGGACACACCACAACTGTAATGTTGGAGATTTGAGGTTGATATTATTGACTGATCCTTCAACGGCAGGCTGCACCGATCTATAATGGCGAGCTAGAGGGTGCCATTGATGGTCGAATTCTGCATCCTTTAATGACCCTTTGTTCATCCTTCAATAGTGTTCTAACAGGGTGCCGTTGAGGGACAGAAATGAGGCACTTTCTTCTAGTTTTTGCTCCAATCTCCATCTTTAAGCTCCACCCTGTAAATTAAACATAATAACTAATCAATTGAACATTTAAGCACTGAATTCAAGTTAAATTAATATTAAACAACATCCAAAAATACTATACATTTAACCCCTAACAACTTCCCCACACTTAAGCGTTTTCTTGTCCTCAAGCAAATTAATTCATCATCAATTTCATTATAGGATATAAAAATAGGAAAAAATCAATTTAAAATTAATACCACAATTATTAAGGAGGCTTTCTTAATCCTTTAAAAAATATTGACTTATGGAAATGATATAAGATTAACAAATCATATCAAATCAAAATTGCATTTAAATCATTTCATTCTTTTTCAAGCTTCGACCTAAATCTAAAAATCAATTCCACATGTAAAAGGCAAATAAACTGAGTTTAATGCATCATCTTTTCGACACTTCCACATCCTTTAAAGCAAAAACTTTAAAAAATGAATTAATCACCTAATTAATTAAATTTATAAGCAAATTAGTTGAGAAGTCACTTCAGTCTTTTTATGCGAAGGTAAATATTTTGTCATGAACAACCCCCAGTCACTCAACTTTGTCACAGTAACTCAACCGTCTATTTTGTCCCAATTATAACTTCAAATCTCATATACATATATATTTATTTTGTTTCTTTTCTTTCTTCTTTTTCTTTTTTTATCTATATATACATAAGATTCGAAATCAGATTAGTAGTTCTGATTACTTATTTAACTAATTAAGTAATTAGTATTATTTATTCATTTGTTTTCTTTTTGGGGTTAATTCTGGTTCTTTTTCTTTAAATGAGGTTAATTCCTTAAAAGACGTTACAAAATTACTCAAAGACTTGCATTTTAAAAGTGGAATATCATTTTAACCATTAAGTATCTACCTTCCAAATTATGAAATGAATTAAAGGCATTTAGTCATTAATAGTCAAAATTAATCAGATAAC
>JAOXYD010155226.1:0-10397 GCA_028565735.1 Pinacopodium congolense | reverse complement strand
TAATTGGTCCAAAATGTCACATTCTCATTGGTTTATACTTCACCAATCACTCTCTTCAACTTGTCATCCCTTGTTTATGTCACCATAACTCACTAATCACCAATCATTTGATCATGAAATTTTATAAGAATATCCACAATACATATATGAACAATTTTTATGTTTCGTACACACCATAATTCGGACTCTAAGGTCCTCAATTTAAATGAAATATCTATGGTTCCTGAATCAGTATCCTAACATGAGCAGATTCAGTAAAACAACCATATCTTTCATTATACTTATCCTTTTGACCTGATTCTTTCTCAAAAATCCAAATAAGACTTAGGGCTACAAATTTCTTCTTTATGCTCTTTCCAATTCACACTTTATAAAGATAGAAAAGGGGTCAAAAAATTAGACTAGATTTCAGTCCTGAAATCAAAATTTGACTCCAACGACGTCTAAATTAAAAACCCCTCCCTATAATATCTTATAATTCATCAATCTACCATTTTTGATTTCCTAAAACATTTATCATCATACCAATCCCTCAATTTTCATCCTTTTAATTATTCCAAATCACAATTTAAGTATGTATATGAAATGCAAGTCATAATTATGCATGTGAAATGACTCTGAACAGTGTATTCCTATATATATAGGAATCGGGTCACTACAGAAGGAGTTTAAAGCTAATGGGTATCATTTGAAGCCCTACTTTGATGGGTGTTAAGTTCATAATTTGGAGGCGATTAAGCTTAAAGCTCCAAATTATGTTGGATGATAATTAAGGAGTTGAGCCAAAGACCTTAAACAAACACTTATTAGGAGGCATCCCGACCATCTTTTTAGTCTTTGTGTCTTTCCTTTTTTTAAAATATGCTTTTAATTGCTTTTTCGTCGAGTATTTTTACTTTCCTTGACTTGTCTTGTTCGTAGGTACAAGGGGTGTTGCAACCGTTCTTACCAAGGAGTGACATGGTCTATAAAATTTAAGGGAGTATTTTTGTTTCCATTCCTATATGTGTTTTCATTGCTTTTGGAACATTGAAGACAATGTCCAATTTAAGGGGGTTGGGGAAAAAATTCAATTTTTTTGCACTTGAGTTCTTGTGAGTTTAAGGGTGGTTATTTGAATGCTTTATCTTAAAATGATCTTGATTTTTAGTTGATTGCTAATTGTTGTATTTGAAAGCAATTGATTTCTTTAATTTGGTAAACTTTGATCAACTCTTGGAATGATCAGTAATCTCAAAGTTTTTTCAATTTTCTTTTTTTCAAGTATTTTGCATGTGTTTAACAACCTTTAATTATGATATTAAGAGTTTAAATACATTTTCTATTGCTTTTCATGTGAATTGGAAATGGGATACTTGAAATAATGTGTTAGGAAAAAGTGTAAAAAGTGTATATTTTGTTTAATAAAGTGAAAAATTTTAATATGCTAGTTTCAAGCTAATGTAAAGGTTAACTTTTATGAGTACTGCTAATCGCCATTTAAGATAGTGATTTAGTTGAGTAATTAAGGATGTGTATGATAAAATGTGCACCTTCGCATTAAAAGAGTAGATGAAATCTCAAACAAGCTAAAAGGAGTACTCTAGTTGAGTAATTAGGGGTATGCACAACAAAATATACACATTCGCATTAAAAGGCTAGGTGATCCCTAACATATTGCCCCAAATTCAAATTATGTTATGTTTTTGGTTATTTTGAACATCTTTGACTAGGTTTATGTGATGAGCTATGCAAAATGACTTGGATGCTTAATATTATGCATATTAGGTTACTTTTTTACTAACATTGTTCTTGGCTTGTGATTGTATTATTTTTAGTCATGATGGAGTTGAGATTTTTTAATTGAATTAAAGGCATTGATTGAATTCTATTGTATTTATTTATCCTTCAACTTTTGATTAAGATTGTTTGAGTGAAATGTTTAAGTCATTGTTTGAGAACAAGTAGTAGTTCAAGTGCAGGGGAATTTGATAGGGGGCATTATATTTCATTTTGATATATTATTTCATATGGTTTCACCCCTATTTTTGATTAAAAAATGCCTAATTTGTTTTTGTTATGATTTGAAATGTAGGAATAATCATATGGACATAAATTTTGGTTGAAAAGACCAAGTTTTAAGAAGGATTAGAGCAAAATTAATTAAGAGAGGTGCAACACAAGAGATTAACGATAGTATATGCTACTGATAAATGGTTTAATTGATCCATATGTGAACCATTGTTAAAGAACTTAGAATCAAACCTTCAACGATGGGTATCAATAGAGCTATTTAACTACCTAGAAATGATATTAATAATAGAGCATTAGACCATTCAATGATGGGTCATATACGGCATTGTTAAAGTACTGTTAAGGGCTGTTGATTGCATTATAAATGTTTTTCTCCATCAAATTTATGGGGAAATGATGACATTTACTCTAAGATATTTCACCAACCTTAATTAAGAAATTTTTATGAATCAGAAGTAGTTTCTTTCGTCACTTCTTTTATCCATTTAGTAGCCATCCATTTTCATCAATATTTCATCTTATTTTTTGCTAATTTACCTTCCCTTTACATTGTAATTAAAGGATAGTTGCTTACTTTATGTTCTAGATTGGTTAACACTAACTTTTATCTTGTTTTTACTACTGTTAGTTGTTGTTCTTGTTTTATTTACTTTGGGTTTTATGTGTTACTTTGGATTGTGATGAATAGTTGTAAAAATGTTTGATTATCATTCAATATGTTATTGAATCGTCATTTTCATTAGTTTTTATTACTTTCCATCATGTTTACTTTGATTTTACTTTCTGTTTTTGTTAGATTTAATATGTGAGGCTAAAATTTTATGGGTTAGAACATGTTAAAGGGATAATAGGAATTCAATTATGAAAATAGAATTAGATTTTAATTGATATTGTGTTTATAAGCTTATATTGACTTGTGTATCTGTCTCACACCACCATATTCATCCATATCAATATATACTTTTGATTTCAAATTCTCATGCTTCTCAAAAGTCATATAGATACATCATAAAACCTTACAAAAATAACTGGCATAGGTATATCACATGATCACATAACAACAAGTTCTCAGTTTATAACAACTAATGATAGTATTCAAGTAATCACCTAATATTGTCAAATATACATATCATATAAGCTTATATGCAAGTACACACTAATGACCATTTACTAATAAATAAATCATACCATTTACTCATAAATAAATCATCACATTATTCATGTAGCATCCAATATTTATAATATGCATATATCACGTAATCAAACATTTCAAATACACTAGTTGCAACTTACCTTGTATCCTCAAAAGCTAAAGTCAAATACCAAGTCTAGACTGTTAATCTTCCATTTTATCACTACAGCCTAAATATAGCAAAATTTTGATAAAATATGAATAAAATTAAATAAATAAAAATTAACTTGTTTCTTCTCTCTCCCGATTAACTTATTTTATAAACCGGTTAATTCTTAAGGCCCACTAGGTCTAGTAAAGTCCATCTATTTTCTTTTTCTATTTAGTTAAAAAAGGACCACCCTTAATTATTTCTAGATAAAATCTAATTAAATTCATAAAACCATTTTTATTATAGAACCTAATTTATAATCCCTAAATTGTACTTAAGAAAAAGGAGCTTAAATTAAATTCAGAATTAAAATTTAAAAGCCTAATAATTAATAAAACCTTGATTTTTCTAACAATGTAACACAATCAAATCTAGGTATATTAAAATCTCATGGCCCAAACAATTTAAAATTTTCCAATCGAGAGAACTAATCTCTATAAAGACTTTTTTAACATGTTTATCCTCATCAAACCCTATTATAGAATTTCAAACAAAATAGGGTATATATAGAAAAAATAGTGATTTCACCAATTATTTAAGTACCGAAGAAAAAAGATGTGTTAAGAAAAACATTTATTTTCTTCCTTTTAGTTCAGAATATAGAGCTACAAGGAATTTCATTTAGAACTCGAAATTAGATTCTTGCATAAAAAGAGACAAAAAATCAAGTGCAAGTAATAAGATCCATAAACAACAGACCTCAAAAAGAGAGAAATGAGAATGACATGGAGTTATTGGTCTTTTTAGATAGTGATGGCTTTATGTGATTCTCCTTAACTTGACATAGGTGACATGAATGAAAGAGAAATCAAAATAATAAGAAGGAATGAGATGTTGTCAAAATTATGTCAAAATATGCAAGCAGAAAATTAGATGAGAGGGTTAAAAGAGAGAGTATATGGAATTAGAAAAGAAAATAGATGAGTAAGTGATGGCTAAGGTTTTAAGAAGTTTTTGTTTTTATTTTTTTAGTTTGGAAAAACTAGGCTTAAGTTAACCTAAGCATAGACCTAAGTTTTAGAGGACGTTATAGGTCTTCCCCCTTAAAAGAATTTCATCTTAGAAATTATCTACGAACTTAAAATCTCAATTAGGTGAGGATATTGATGCCATACATCATCTTCCACTTCCTAAGTGGCCTCTATTAGATAATGATGACGACTCTATAAAACTCATAGCATATGTATCTCTGATCTCCTCAACTATTTAATAAGTCTTTCTAAAATCTCAATTGGCTAGTATAGGTGAAATCTTTAAATTCAGGTATGACATGACTTAGGTTAAATTGATACCGTTTTAACATAGAGACGTGAAAAAGATCATGGCTATGAGATACCTTTGTAAGTAAGGTTAGTCGATAAGCTAACTATGTAATTCATTATATGATCCCGTATAGCTTAATATACCTCAAACTTAATTTTCCTTTTCTTCCAAGGCCTTTTCATCAAACTCATACTTCATCTTATGCCTATGTTCATCTATATAGCTTTCCCATCTATCATGGATTGATTTCATATATTTCTTTACTACCTTTATATTTTATATTATCTCCTAAATCAACTATGGTTTCTATAATAATCTAGCACCCTATATCCCAACATACAGGATCTGTATATTATCTACTATACATTGCATTAAAATTTGTCATTTCAATATTAGAGTGATAATTATATTATAAACAAACTCTATCAAAGTCAAATATTAATCCTAATCTCCATCAATAATGCACACATATCCTCTCATCATATCTTGTAATTTCTTAATTATACATTTAGATTGACCATCCATCTATAGGTGAAAAATTGAGCTTAAATTCAACATTATAACCAAAACTAATTATAAACTCGTCAAGAATTAAGAAGTAAAACATGGATCATAATATGAAATGACATTGGCACCCCATGTAACCTTATTAGATATTTTCATCCTATGTAACTTTATTATCTCTTCCATATAATTGTTAAATTATATAATGAGTTTGTTTGCTGAATCGGTAAGAAATGAGCAGACTTGGCTAATTTGTCCATAATAACGTAATTAGAATCATGCTTTTTGGTCCTTGGTAAAGCTACTATGTAATCAATAACAACCCTCTCCCAGTTCCATACTGTTATCACCAAATGCCTCAAATTCCTAATTAGAGCCCGATGTTTTGTCTTGACCTGATGGCATGATAAACGCCTAGCTATAAACTTTGTTATATCCTTCTTCATCATTGGAAATCATTAATAAGGTCTTGATATATTTTTATAATACTGCTATGCATCACATACTGTTGTTCGTTGGTTAAATGATTTAAAATGGGTGTTCTTTAAACCGATTTTACTTTGAAAACCAAAATGAGATTAAGAGAAAACCAACGTGATAGAAGGCAAGTGCACCTATCGAACAAGTAATAAAGTGGAGTAATTTTCAGACTCCGAGTGTCGAACCCATGGGAAAAATGTTTGGAATTCTTAAGTTAATTACTAGATTAATTATATTACAATTATCTAGCAAATTCTAATTTAATTGATTAAAAGACAAAAAGATTAAATTAAAGACCTATTTTAGTTATGCTTCAAACCATTGCAATTTTAGTTATAAAATGATTTATAAAATTACTGAAAATTATAATCTTTTGGAATCCAGCACTGGATAAGTGATTAATGAATTAAATGAGCTTAAAAACACATTTAAAGGCAGATTGAAGTTCCTTCACGAATTTAAGACAAAACTATGGTTAAGACTTATGCCTTTTCTCCATTCAACTTAGTTTAAAGTTTAGTTATGCTTTAAATCTAGCCAATAGGCTTTAATTTCAAGAATGTGAGTTCTGGAAAATTAATTTCAGAACTCCAACTTTTACAAATAATCCAAGTTTGGTCATGCAAGGATTGATTTATGTTATTTATTGATCTTTCCAACAATATAGGTAGATTTCTTGGATCTTAGATCATCTTTACTCTAATCTTAGTTGATTAGGCCAAAATCAGAACTTTAAGAGCTTCAATAAAAAAAATCAAACCTTATAACATGCATTCAAACTATCCTAAAACATTAAAACATAAATCCAAAGCTGGAAAAATGGATTTAAGCATAGATGATTATCAAAGCGTACATAACATGCATCTTAGGCCACATACTTTGATAGATCTCTAAATATAGGCTAAATAAAGTAGTTTAGAAGTTACAAAATGTGTTAGAACCCTTCTGAACAAGCCTTGAACCTCTTAACTTGATTTGGACATCAACACAGCCTTGAATCCATAAGATCTAGCAAGAAAATCAAAGAATATGCAAGGATATACACATAATAACTAATACTTTGATTTATTCCAAAACTAGGAGAATATAATAAACAATCTAAGTTAGAAAACCCCCTATGATGATTTAAAAACTCAGATATATGTCTTAGCTTCAATCTCTAACAAACAGCAAGTCAAAATACACTCTAAAACTCAAATTACAAGTGTTTGAAACCTAAACTATCAAAGAAAAGGTAAGAAAGAAGCAAGAGCTTCTCTAACTAGGAGTTAGATTTGAAGTCTCTAGGTTTGATACATTTTTTCTGTGTTTTCTTGGCTTTATTTAGGCTTAGGAGACTCCCTACATGTGCTAGCAGACAAGTGGATTAATTGAACAAACGTAAGGTTTAGAATTCTCAAGATTTGGAGCTGAAATTATTGACCCTGTCTACAACGACACCCTCTTATAGTGCCATTATAGCTCGAAACCTGAACACTATAATGGCCCCTTGATCATCAGACAACAACACCCTCTCAAGGTGCCGTTAATGGATAGAAACAAGAGATGTTCTTCAAGTTTTTGATCCAATCTTCATCATCAAGCTCCATTCTGCAAATCAAACATAATAGGACATTAATTAAAAAATTAAACACTGAATTAGGGGTCATAATTCAACAAATTAACCATGAAAATCATATCAAATTGACCCCTATCAACATCCTTTCCTGAGAAGCTTCCAAGCTTCCATAGCAAATACCACATTAGTTAAAGGACCAATGTGGATGCCATGTGTTGAACCAAGGTGGTTCTAATCATGTGTTTTGATGATGAAAAAACATTATTCGTACTAATGTTTATGTCTTTGATGCTTTATAAGATAGGATTATGTGTAACGTGTAAGAGCATATATATGGAGCCTAAGGTAAAAGAGCCATCTTGAAGATAATGAAGAGCTCAAGCATTAGATGATCAAGAGCTCAGATATCAAGGAACAAATGATAAAGACCAAGTGAAGATCAAGCTTAAAGATCTAGAGAATATTGATGATCAAGAAAAGAAGATCAAGTTAGTTAGGCTTAGGAAATGTCTTAAGTTGTAAGTCTTCTTGATCTTAATCAATGCTTCAATAGGGCTCTCACGTTTGCATGATCATACTTGCATATAGGTATATAAAAGTTGAATTATGGTTTTGGTGATTACTTAAAGTTGATTGTAGTTTTAAAATTTTAAGAATTGAATTAGAATCACATTTAGTCTATATGTTGCATAATTAAGTTGGATTGTGAGTAATTGATTTAATGTATGTTTACTGATATATTTAAGTGCATTAAAATATTACTTAAGTATTGGTTATGTATGTCTGAATTTCTTTAAACATCTTTGTGTTATGAACTTATGATGTATAAAGTAATTTAAAAGGTTTTAAAGTTGGTTAAAATGAAATGTTTTCATAATCAAGGAAATTCTTATATTTTGAATTGATTAAAATGTTTTGATGATTTAAACAGCCTTGAATTATGTTTTAAAACTTGTTTAAAGTCTTAATTAATGTTAGGAATTTATTTGGAATGTTTTGGAGTTGGTTTGAAGTGTTTTTCTTATGTTTTCTAGACATCAACAGCGGGGTGATCTTCATTAACGACACCCTATTGAAGGGCCATTGATCCCCCCTATCCAGGAGCATCAATGGCGGTGTAATATAAAATTAATTAATTTAATTACTTTTTTTAATTGGGAGAGATGGCTGAGTGGACTAAAGCCTCGGATTGCTAATCCGTTGTGTGAGTTATTTGTACCGAGTGTTCGAATCCCTCTCTTTTCGATTCCGTTGATGACTTGGTTTTTTTTTTCAAATTTCTCGAACATTTTTACTTGCTCGGGATCACCTATGGAAGATGGAAATAGAATCATATCAGTTTTGAGTAAACGGTTACTCTAAAATAGAACAAGAAAAATTGAATTTGATTAATGCAACTTATAAAATTTTAGAACAATTATAAAATTACAAAAATGAAACTATTTATTTTGAACAACAAAAGGCGCTTAATCAAGTCCAATTACGAGTTTTCCAACAAGCCTTACAAGGAGCTTCAGGAACTCTGAATAGTTGTTTAACCAATGAGTTACATTTACGTACCATTAGTGCTAATATTAGTATGTTTGGGTTGATGAAAGAAATAACGGATTAGTCCTTTATAGGCATTTTTTTTTTGTTAGGGGAGGGGTTCAGAAATACTTATGGTAACCATTCGAGTCGATGAGATTAGTAATATTATTCGTGAACGTATTGAGCAATATAATAGGGAAGTAAAGATTGTAAATACAAGTACCATACTTTAAGTAGGCAATGGAATTGCTCGAATTTATCGTTTTGATGAAGTAATGGCAGGGGAATTATTAGAATTTGAAGAAGATACTATAAGCATTGCTTTGAATTTGGAATCCAATAATGTTAGGGTTATATTAATGGGTGACGGTTTGATGATATAAGAGGGAAAATTCAGATTTCTAGACATATCATATAGGATTTCATACTATTTCAGTAGATAGTTGTAATGGGTTGTCCAGGACTCGAACCCGGAACTAGTCAGAATGAACAATGGCGCCGTTGATGGTCCAAGAAGACGTCGTTAATAGCTCAGACTTCAACAGCTAGTTTTGGGGTTTCAGACTTAACAACTTTTTAACATCCCAAATGGCTAGTTTTTGTTTCTAACAACTTTAAACCTCTTCCAACACTAAATATATGATTTCTAAACACTTCTAACAAGTTTAGAACCACTGAAAAATGAATTACAAGATCGAATCTCTCAAATACTCAAAGCTCTCTTTATTTTCTGTACAGTTTTCATTCAATCTATATTTTCATGTTTTAAATCCATATTCTGTGTAGCAAAGTTTTTGTTTTTATTTTGTTTATATCTAGAAGAAACTTAGAAAGTTTTTAATTGATTTTTTCATTCATTAATTCGTCTGTTTCAAGCTTTCAAAGATCAGCATACCAAAACTGTCTCTATTTTGATTAACTTTCTTTTAACTTCTGTGTTCTTAAATTTTGAGCTTGGAAAACTATAATTGATTCAAAACTATCATACATGTTTTGATTAAGGTCTAAAGAGTGCATAGGATCTTTCAATTCAATTTTTAGCCACTTAAATCATGTGTTTGAACTCAAAGAACACAAACAGCTCAAAACTGTCCAAATTGATGTGTTTTCTCTGCAGCTTTATTATTGGCTTCGATTTTGAGTCTTAATCAGTTTCTAGAAGTAAAAATTTGATTTTTTTAGTTTGCTTAAGGTATTAGGATTGAGCTAGCATTTTGTTTTCAATTTTTAAGTGATTATATTGTTTGTTTGAGCTTAATCTTTGCATGTTGCTCAAAGTTGTCCAATTTTGAGCATTCTAGCTTTGTACTTGATTTTGATCATTCGATTATTGTGCTTAAATTGTTTTTGCTACTGTGATTTATTGTTATCATATATATCAATGTTGCATTAGGTTTATTGCATTTAATTTGCATCATTTTAGTGATTAAATTCGTTTTTTTATAGGCTAAATTTTTAAATCTGCATATATGTGACAGTTTGTGTTTGTATTTGTTGAATCTGATTTTTAAATGCATTAATCACTTTTTCAGTGTTTCAATTTTATTTTTTATGATCTATTGAAGTGATAGGAGGCTAGATAGAATTCTGGTTTGCCTCTAGAATTTTCAGAATTGAGTTTATTGCATAAGCATTAGAGAAACACCATAGAAGGTGTGCTTTGGTGACTTAAATTGGGGGATTGACTTTGGTTGTGTTATTGGCTG
>JAOXYD010155215.1:0-10398 GCA_028565735.1 Pinacopodium congolense | reverse complement strand
ACTTTAATCAGACCTTAAATGTGTTTAAAGCTCAAATAAATCATCAATCATCTAATCCTTAGCTAATTTACACATTTGGTAATTTTTAAAATTTTTCAGAAGCAATTAAAAATCATTTTTGAAGTGTTTAAGCCAAGGTAGTCTAGTTTAGGCAATTTTCAATTTTTTAATCAAATTGTCTAGATTTTTCCTAAATAATTGTAATATGATCTACCTAGTAATTAAGTAACATATTCTCTTGGGATCGACATTCGAAGTCTAAAATTTACTCCATTATATTACTTTTGCAATAGGTGCAGTTGCCTTTATTTCGTTGGTTTTCAAAGTAAAATCGTTTTAAAATCATCGAAAGTTTTAAAGTCACCTAACCAATGCAATAAAATTTCAACTTTACAAACTCACCCAAGAAAGCTTTGCTTAGAAGCCATCTTTTGGAATTAATTTGAATTAATTTCCTATTCATACACCAACTTTGCATGCATGGCTAACGTTGAAAAGCAACTTTGCATTAAAAGCTCCATCCTCTCCATATATATGCTAACATTTTTGCTCATTTGATTTATTTATTTTTCTTTTTTTTCAATTTCAACTTTCTTCCAACTCCAATTTTCAACTCTAATTTATCCTACATAAAAATAAATACACCAATAATATTCAATTATAACCCAAAATCAATAATTAAATGATTAAACACAAAACATAAATGAAAACACTAAATAAATAAAAATGATGATCGTGATAAATAAAAACACATAAAATAAGTCTTAAACACAACAAATTCAACTTCAAATTCAAAGGAACACATGCCAAATATTTAGAAAAACCTATACTAATGCACAACAATCGTAATTTAAGTGACTTAGTAGTTACATGTAAATTCTAAAGGGAGTGATAATGTAGACTCCAATAGATCTATTGTATTACTTGTTAATAGGTGCACTTATATATAATTGGCCTTAGGTTAAAATTGAGTTAAAAAATAATAGTAGTAAGACAACAACACTAACAAGTTTTTGGAGTTGACCACCTTAGCAATATTAGAAATATATCGGTGTCCATTAGTCTATAGTTTATTTTTGAAGATTTTTTTCTATATTTTTCTATATTTGGATTTTTAATTACTTTGTTTAACTTGGTTTTTTATTGCTTTGTTTAATTTTTTTAATTATTATTATTTTTCTCCTTTAGTTATTTTTTTACTTTAATTAGTTAGTTTTAGTTTTGCATGCATACACATGTCAAAAGCCAGAGGACTTAAATTTTAATCCAGAGTTAGAGCCTACTATATGTAGGACTAAGAAAGAAACTCCAGTAGGCACGTCTAATAAAGGATAGGTAGAGATTATTAGTAAGGATAAATTAGAAGTAGAAATTGAATTTGTATAGATGGATAATAGGATCGCATGATTTCATAAAATTAGGAAGAACGTAGAGAACCTACTAGGATGGATGCTAATATGCAAATTGTATGGTTTTTAAGGCACCATATATAAGCATTTTCACCTACTAAATGCATAATTTATGTCATTTTAAGTTCCTTTTTTTTTGCAAAATTTAAGGTTTATGATGATCTTGAAGCTTATGGAAGAAAATGGGGTAATTTGGAGCAAAATGGAAAATTCAGAGTGTATGATAAAGGAGTACAATGACAATCTCTAGAATTGCTCAATTTGACCATTGTTCCACATCTTACTCATTGTTGAAGCTCGAAGACTGCATCATAAATGGAACCTATGAATGGCATTATTAGTCATGAATTTAACCGCCATTTTACTCTTTATTACATATCATATTTATGATTTTTAAAGGATAACTTAGGGAAATTACTCCTTAAACATCTCCAAATTCTAGCAGCCATCTTTGGGGATTATAAAAACATAATTTTTGTGTTCTTTAGGGTAGATTAGAACAGACTTAGATAAAACATCATTCATAGTTAGGTTTTGTTCTTGTTTTCTTTTTTTTTTTAGATTGACTATTTTGCAATTAGTTTCTATGTTGGAGCCTTTAAAAAGGGACAATATCCAAAAATCTTAAGGAAGTGATCAACTTCTTATGGTTTTTAGTTTTTTTAATTTTTTTAATTGTATTGATTCCATCTTTTTATTTCCTTCAATAAATATGTTTTTTTCATCTTTATCTTATCTTTCAATGATGAATATGTGTGAGTAAATTATCTTAGCTAAGGTTAGGATATTAAATGTGTTTTGAACAGAATATGTGGATGGTTTTTACCTTGATTGAGTGCTTATTTTATATAGCTTAGCTTAATCACCCAAGTTAGCGTTTTAGGTAATTGAAAATCAATAATAATTGGGTTTTAATTATTATAAATCAACGGGGCATCAAACTTGAATATAAAAATATACCAACTTTAGAGATTTGTGTGAGGATTCCTAAATTTAACGAGCTTAGATTTAGGCTTATGCCTTTTATTCTAAGTCACTTATCAATCAAATAGGTAATTTGAGTGTAAAAGATAAAAGATGTATCTATAGCCACTAGTAATGTCTTGAATGAGTGAAGTAGGTCTGCTGCATTTATTTGATATCACTATGTTAGCTGAAATAATTCAATAAATTCTCATTGAAATTCAATTAAAATTAAAATAAATCATACGGCAGTGTACCGGTCGCAAGTAATAAAGTGGAGAATATTTAAGACGCTAGAATGTTGAACCCACAGAGAACTGATTGTATGAACTACTAAGGCAATTGAATTACAATTATCTAAGGGAAAAGGCTTAAAATTAAGGGGTTAGATTGACTCAAGAAACTAGAAACACCTAAATTAAACCTAAAGACTTTCCTAGCAATGTTATGGATTTGTAATTGAAGTAAGATTACCAAATGGATTAATAACTAAGGATTAGGCCTTAAATGACTTATGTGACTTATGGATTAGAATGCTTAATCTAGGGCCTTCACTAACTCAAAACATAGCTATAGTTAAGTCTATTTCTTTTCTTTAACCATCATAAATTGTAGTTTGGTCATGCATTAATTAATATGCATTAGGCTTAAAGTTTAAGAAATTCTAATCCTAAAATTCATTTAAGATTAGTTCCCTTATGATAACTAAGGTAGATTTCTTGGATCCAAGGATTAAACCACGTTGTTTATAGATTTTTCCAATGATTTAGGTAGAGATTATAAGATCCTAAACTAATTATGATCTTATTTTAAGTGGCCAACTTGAAATAAGCGTTAAGCTCTTATATAAACAAAGATTAGCTTCCAAACTTATGATAAAAACTCCCTCAAGGCATCATAAAACCTATCCAAAGCTAGAATTAAGCTTCAAACATCACACATATACAAGAAATTCGGATTAAAATCAAAACAGTTCATGTTCATGCATATATATGAATAAAAGAGATGAAATGGTGAAAGAAGGGTTTAGATTATACCAAATAATGCTCCAAAGTGTTATACAACCTTTAAAAACCTTAACAAACTCTTAGGAATCCTTACAACAACCTTAAAATCACATGAAAAAAGCTAGAAAAGGAAGAACAGAAAACAACCTAACTTAAAGAAAGAAAATGAAAAACCTAAGAGAAATCTTAAATTGGGGGTTCTAATCTCTGTTAATCTACAAGACAATAGGTTCTATGACTTCATATATGTGTCCCCAACAATTAGGAAGAAAGTGGACAAGTTTTAGCAAGTACCTCTGTATGTTGTAGATGAAAATATCTCGACAGGTACTAAAATGGCACTTAAAGAACACTAGAACAGTACTGTTCAACTGCCACCGTTTGACTCCCATAATTGAGTAAAATGCGGGCCAAAAGGAATAAAATGTGGGTTGACTATTGGCCATCATTTTACTCCTGATTTTTTATTCTTCCACCCAATTTTCTTAATTTCCACTTCAATTGGGTAGCTAACTACAATTAAATAAATTTAAAACAAAAATAAAAAAATTAAGCACCAAAATAGGGGTCAATTAACATCAAATTATCATGACAAATCATATAAAATGAACCATTATTAAGGTCTTAAATTGTTCCATTATCATTAGTTTGAGTCATTAACCCATTGAAATTCAAAGCCTTATCTAGTTTATATTTTTTTGGAAAGGTTGTAATCATGATTCAATGATAGTTTGCATTTTCATATTTCATTATTGGTTTATTTTTTACATTTTCATTGATTAAAACTTCAATCATTTGACTTAGTATTTTTTAGTTGCTCCTTTTGAAATATGGCACTTAGTTTATTACTATTTTATACTACTTGTTGGCAATATGAGCTTTCTTTTTTATTGGTCTAGGTTAGAATTGGGTTGATTTTGTTTATACATAGATATCATATCATCGAATCAAAAAGCAAGGGTTTCACAAATAGTTGAAGAATAACTCTTATAAAGTGTTTAGCTACTCATAGCAATAATATATCCATTAAGAATCTTGTTTCCCATACAAACAAGTAGTAAAAAGGACAAAGAATAAACTAGATAAAGCCTTAAAGTCTTCTCTTCACGTCTAGAATGTTGAAAAATCTAGGTGTTGATGTGTCTTGATGATTTCCAAGGTTGAATGACTTACCTCCTTTGAATAGCCGCCAAAAACCTCTTCCTCACCTCTTTTTAGATGTTATTTAATGACTTTTGTTGGCTTCTAGGGTTTAGAACACTTATATATGTCAAAAGTAAGGTCCCAACACTTAAAATCCCATGTTTGACTATTGATTGATTAATTGTAAAACCAAAACTACGAGTTTTATGCTTAAAACCACAAGTATACAGATCGTACTTGTAGTAAAGAACGGATATCGATCCCACTAGGATTGTATCTAGACATCCTATCAATTTGGCTTACACTTTGTTCAAGAAATTGATTTAAACAAATAAAATAAAAAAGTAAAACTCAAACAAATAGGAAGCAAAAGTGAGCAACACAACCAATTTCTAACACTGGAAACTAAAACTCGGAGAAAATCAAGTTTCAAGAATAGGTCTTGTTGTTATCCCTATTTGTTCCCCTTTGGTTTGATTAATCTAATTTATATTTGGCCCAAGATTTCCTAATATTTTAGCTACCCTATCTCAAGATGAAACTAAATGTCATTAGTTAAATAATTTAGGATTAACTTTGGGATCTCTCCACATGCAAAGCCTTGCCTAAACATTCAACTAAAAGTAAAGCTATCCTATAAGCAGTATATTAATTTATCGAAATCTCTTCCTAATAAATCAACACCTTGTTGTCTATAGGTCTATTAAATGCAAACTCTCGTTGTACATCTAATACAAATTACCCAACTCACTCTCTCGATTTGTTGTAGGGTTTAAACTCAATAAACAATAAAAATATTTATAAAATTAAATTAATAACCAAAGATTCCCAAATAATTAAAACAACAAACCCTAGAAATATTTTAGTCACACATAACAGAAATAAATTCAATCAAGTCTATATTCTTGAAAATGTAAAACATAATAAAATAAAAGTAAAATAAATCTTAAAATAAAATATAGAACTTGATGAACTCTTGAAGTTTTTGTGCTTGTGTAGTGTTTTGAGCTTATGTCTTGATTTGGAGAGGAAGACTATGATTTTTTCTCTTTGATGCGGCACTCTCCTTTCCTCTCTTCCTTTTGCATGTGGCCCCCTTTATGTGAGAGGGGGGCTACTTAGGACTCCTTAAGTAGAGAGCTTCTAAGTGGAGTCCTTCTTTTATAGAAAAACTTTTGTAGCCCACCTTTTTGCAATCTCATATAGTCCATTAGATACAAAAATTGAGTAAGTCCCACTAATTTCCCTTAATCCCTCTCTTCTTTTTGCATGTAGGCCCTTCTCTATATCAGAGAGGGGCTGCTTGGCGCTCTCCAAATTAGGGGGCTCCTAAGTAGAGTCCTTATTTTATGAAAAAAAAAAAATTTGTAGCATACCTCTTACAACCTCATGTAGCCCTTCAAACACAAAAATTGAGTAGGTCCCACTAATTTATGTCGGCCCCTCTCTTCCGTTTACATGCGAGCATAGAGGGGAGATGCTTGGGGCTCTCTAAGTAGGGGGCTCTCAAGTGGAGTCCTTCTTTTATTGAAAAACCTTTTTAGCCCGTCTCTTGTAGTCTCACGAGCCCATCAAATACAAAAATTAAGTGGGTTCCACTTATTTCTCTCAATCCCTCTTTTTCTTTTGCAAGTGGACCCCCTTTATGTGAGAGGGGGTTGCTTGGGCTCCCCCAGTGGGGGCTCCTAAATGAAGCCATTTTTTTATGGAAAAACTTTTGTAACCCACCTCTTACAGCCTCATATAGCTCATTAGACACAAAAATTGAGTGAGTCCCATTAATTTCTCTCAATCCCTCTTTTTATTTTACATGTAAGCCCCTTATATGTGAGAGGGGGTTACTTCAGGCTCTCAAGTGGAGTCTTTTTATTTTTTTTCATCTTTCTACTTTGAAATCGCCGACCACCCACCCCTTTTTCAGCTCTTACTTTGTTTTGTTCCAAAATCCATCAATCCACTTTAGCAATTCATCCTTTTGCTCTTTCATCAGCTTTGCTTATGGTTGTGAGGTAAGTTTGACTTCAAATTCTATGAGCAATCAATTGATGAGCAGCAATTAGTGAGAGCTAAAAATGGAAAGGAAGAGGTGATTATGAAGGAAGAGACGAAGATGAGCAGTAGGAAGAGAAAGGAAGGAAGATGAAAAAGAGAGAAGAAAGGGAGAGAAGGAGAGGAGAGGAGAGGAGAGGTAAAATTGAAAGAAAGAAAGAAGAAGAAGAAGAAGAAGAAGTGAAAAAAGAAAAGGGGAAGGAAAAGGTAGAGGGAAGAGAGAGTGTGTGTGGATAAAAGAAAGAGAGAAAGGGAGAGAGATAGGGTAAGATAATTGGAAGTTTGGAGAGAAATAAAAAAAGAAAAAAATAAAAATTGTAAGTGGGCAAATTTGTAATTTTAAGAAGTTGGGGTGAAAATTTGAAGTTTGAATAGTATAGCAATATATTATAACTTTTTAAAATTTTAGAGGGTTAAGTAAAAGGTGTGTTAATTTTAGGGTATGTTGGAAATTTTAAGAAAAAATTATTGTTTATAATTTATTTATTTATTCTAATTGAATCTTTAATTTCTAGGTACTGGAGATAGGCCAAATGGAGTTCATAATTGATTAAGAAACTTGAAGTTTTCAAAGTTTCAGGTAAATGTTAATTAGAATGTACACTATTTTATATTTTACATGCAAACGTGATATTGTGATTTTTGTATAAATTTTGGGAATTTAAAACACCTTATATATGATTTTTGCATAAATAATGAATAATGTGAGTTTGTATGAAATATGATAATTAAATATATTTTATTATATGCAAATTTTTCATAAAAACGAATGTTATGATGTTGTGCGAATTGTGAAAATGAAATTTCTACATTTCATGAAATTTGTGATTATTGTAATTTTGTGTGAATCATGTTACTTGAAAGTATATGAATTTTATGCCATTTGAGACTAATTGGAATTTTTGTGAATTATGAATTGAAAATGTGAATTTTGTATAAAACATGGAATTAATATAAATTTTAATGGTATATTAGCTAGAAACCTCTGTATTTACTAGGCTATTGGTCCTAAGGACCTTGGATGAAAAGATCTCAAGATTGTTTCCAATGGACAAGGTTTGAGGTGTAACAGTATTCTATACTCTTTGTAGTAAATAATAAAATATAAAAACATGTGATTTGTATCTGATATGGGAAGTTTTTGAAAATGGTAATAAGATGAATAATCTGTGTGCAATGGTATGATAAATATTATGTTAAGTTATTAGATAATATAACTTTGGAAAATGTAGACGTAATTAAGAATTATGTCCTGAGTATAACTATATTTAGATAGAAATAACAATTATATTACAATGACATTAAGTTCAAATGAGTGACGATGAATTACAATGAAATGGAAAATTAGTATTAAGATTGTGAAATATTCATTAATGACCTACTTAGGTAGAGTGTACTTGATGGTGATGATATACAAATAAAACGAGATTGATAGTGATCATTAAACATGCATTGGGACATCCTGGGATGGAGAGTATAGATGGAAATAATCAAAGTTGGCAGCAAAAATCATTCAAAGGCATATCATAATCTCAATCATATCCAAAGGATTACAAAGCATCTCACATATCTCAATAAATCCTTAAGATTTTCAAATATCTCAAACATCTCTCTTTAGGAATATTGATTTATTATTTCCTTTACATTCTATTATAATATATATATACGCATATATAGACAACACTCTACTGTAAGACATATATGATTTAATTCAAATATAAAAATCTTTCTCTAAACTTCTTTATGGTATCAGAGCTTTGCCACATTATGGATTTTCTTTTTTTAAAAAACTGCAAATTCATCATCCTCTCAAATGGATTCCTAATGTAACCCTCTTATATCAAATGATGCTCCTTATCTCTACAAAATTGACCCACAAAAATTATCTACTATGGAAGTATCAAGTATATCCTCTCATAGAAAGCTTTGACCTTTAAAATTATATTCTTAAAGGTCATACACCCTCAAAGACTGTCTTAACTAATGGTAAGGAAGAAGTCAATAAAGACTTCACAAAATGGCTTCGAGAGGACTAAATTCTTAAAAACTTCATCATTGGTACATTATCCGAGCAAGTTCTCACATTGGTTATAAGACTTGAGACTGCAAGAGATGTTTGGGTTTGCTTAGAGCAATCCTATGCTAACAAGTCCAAAGAACGTGAAGTTGATCTTTTACCACAACTTCATCATGTACAGAAGGGTGGCGATAATATCCACATCTACTTACGAAAGTTCAAGAGCAACTTGTCACGTAATGAAAGTTTGTCCCACCAAAGAGACTATGTTGACCGATTAATCATAGAGTTATCTAAAAGATTCTCTACAAGTCTAGAATAAGTAGAAAACTCTAGATAACATAATTAACTCTTTGATTAGTGGATTGTTTAGTGAGATATATATATAGATAATTTTATAGACTCATTGTAAGCCATTAGATTGTATCGATCCTAACTATCAATTAAGGGATGGAAGATTATAATTAGGCTAGGGGTCACAGTTGTATAGCCACCCAAAAAAATCCCATTCTTTGTAAATCTCTTGAGTAATAAAATTATTCTCTGTATTTTTCAAAACACTCTTGTTTTCTTTCCATTTTTTATATTACACAGCTTCCGCCAACTGGTCAATAGAAGTACTCTTAAAAAGTACTTATGAGAAGACTAAACTATTATTTTAAGCAAGGAAGGTGTTCCTAAGTCAAGAAGTTTGCTAGTGCCGTATGGTTCATAAAGTTGAAAATCCAAACCCGTGATGATTGGTATCAAAGATAATGTTCTAATTATGTTAGTGACAAAGTCAAGGCAGCGACCGAGTTAGTATTTAAGTGAAGTTTTAAGTAAGTACTTTGCTTTTGTTTGTTGTTTTGCTTGAAAGATGGCTAGTGCAGGAAATAGTGAGACTACCTATGTTGAGGGAGCATCCAAGCAATCCACCCAAGGGAGATCTAAATCAAAGGAAGCCTTGGTGGATATCAATGATAGGTTATTAAAAGCAAAACTTATTATAGTCGAGGGACAAGAGAAGTTCGAAGAGTATGAATACTGCATCGAGGAGTTTGAGAATGTAAGGGAAGAGCTTTGTGAGGAGATTCAAGGTACCTTGAATGAAGCCCTCTCAAGATATTTAGACCAAATAGAGGCCTTGAAGGGAGTCTTCTAGTCCGAGATTGCATTGACAAAGGAAGAGCTCGAGAAGGTTTCCAATGAGTTGATAACGATCAAGGATGAGCTGACCCTCTATAAGAAGGAAATTGTTTAAGGGTGAAGTATTGCTATTCCAATAGTAATTACCAATCCTTTGAGAATAGATGTTCCTAAACTTAAGATGTTCAAGAGATCAAGGAACGCAAAAGAGGTGGACATTTTTCTATAGAGATTGGATTAATATTTTAAGGCGTTATGTGTTGTGGATGGCATAAAAAAAGATCAATAGTACCACTCTCTATCTTGAAGACATTGCAATGATGTGGTAGGGAAGAAGATATGGGGATATTAAGAACATGGAGTATCATAAGAAGTGTGTAATATTGAAGCAATAAAGACGTTGTCAGGTTGAGTGACTGAGAATGTCATGCAGTGCAAGTTTGACCTGCCAAAGAGGCTATAATGACTGGTTGACTCTAGAGTTCTTTAGAAAATTTTCCATAGGCCTAGAGTGGGTGAAAGACTCTAGATAGTATAATTAGCTTCTTGATTAGTGGAGTGATTAGTGAAAATTTTGTATAGATGATTCTAAAGGCTCATTGAAAGCTATTGGATTATATCAATCCTAACGTGAAATACTGTGTTTTTTTAATGAAAAGTCAATAAGTAAAATAATTTTTTT
>JAOXYD010155204.1:0-10398 GCA_028565735.1 Pinacopodium congolense | reverse complement strand
GGGTGAAGTTCTAGGAGTGTACACAGTTCGAACTGCAGACTCCCATCATCCAATTGAATGTAGCTGTTTATTATTTCATTTTAAGGGGATTATATGCCGTCATATGTTTAAAATAATGAGTAGGCATAATGTGACAACTATGCCAGATAATCTAATAGTTCGAAGATGGAGGAAGGATATAGTTAGGGTTCATACCAACATAAAAATTGGCACGATAGGCGAAGATGAGAGTGTCACGGGATTACACATCACAGACCTATAAAGATGTTTCTATAATTTTTTTTATTCTACAACTGAATCACAAGCAAAATTTGATTACTTCAAAAGCATGTTAAACACAGCACACAACACGTTAATACATGATGTCATGAATAATAATCCATAAGCCATTCTCTCAAATATAACAACGTTAGGTGGGATCCATGTGATAGATCCACCGGTCAGCCGCACAAGTGGGATGCCATCTAATTGGAAAATGAGACCATGACTTGAAGAAATCGTCCGGAACCGACGAAGAAGAGTTCAGGTGAGTTATTCTATCTGTGGGGTATTTTGCATGCATTGTCTGTATCTTTTACAATTAAAGTGAACAAGTTCTCTTCATTATCTTTTAACAATTATTGTATTATGTAATGTTTGGGGGTATACTAAAAGTTTATAGAATGACACATTACTTATTGCACAAATTCTTTAATATAGGGAACTTCTCTCCAACGGCCACTACATGAAGATTTTGTTAACAATATACAAGAACAATCGACTTCGGGTAATACGTGATAAAATTTTCCTAACCATGCTTCAATTGGGCATTAAAGCAAACAAGGCTCCGATATTTGAACAAATTATAAGCATATAATCCATACTTATTATGAAGGTGGAAGTAAATTTCAATGTATATGCTGTCATTTCAGGTGAATTTCACACCCACCACAAAGTCACCCTTAAGAATGTGTCTATTAACAATCAACACATGATATGTTTACTTGGAACAAGCTTATGTTCTATGTAATTCACTCTATCATATTACGCATGTCACGTCTGCTGCTAATATTAGTACAAATGCATCAAAATACATATAATTTGAGTTATATGTTTATGATAATTGGTGGACTTGAAAGGCCACGTAAAAAACAACAAGAAGTTCATGTTCATACTAATGTCCTTTTTTAAGTACCCCAATCATAAACCACCAACGCTGAATAGATGCAAACAAGTTTAATAGTTAATGGGTATTGGATAAACATTGTGCATAACAATGTTAATTCATTGTAACCCTGACCAGTACTCAACCTATTTACTTTCCAAAAACTGAAATCATTAGCGATAGTTATAAAAAATTTCTACTACTGAGAGAATAGCGTCAGCAGCAAGGTCATATGCTTATGAAGTTGAATCATATAAACCCAAATTCCAACTAATATCAGTTCATAGGATACTGATGTTGTCACTAAGCCTTAATTGGACATGCTTGTTATGCAAATGACGTTCACTCCTTACTCCTCACACCTTCTCTTACATTAAACTCCTTGTTAGAAGTTGGTGCATGAGACATTGCGGTGGGCTGCCTAAAACCCATGTGCATAGGTGGGAATGAATCTGAGTTGGATGTAAATTCTGCATTTTACGACAAGAACATATGGAGTTAAAAATACAAATTAACTTATGGGATCGCTTTCATTATACGTCAGATTTATACCTTAATAATAAACTTGTTTGCCCATTCTTCCACCAAATGCTCCAACCCACAACACATGTACCATCCACAATCATCACTGTATGCCAAAGCAAATTAATTAACTTGGAGGAGGTTAAGTAAGAGGTTTTAATTATGTGAGGTTGAATTCCACTACATTAAAAACTCATTTATTCAAACAAGTTTAGGATATGTAAGGTATTTTAAACAACCATCTACAAAGAAGAATGCCTTAGCGACTTACTTTTATCTATTAGGAAGTCTTCAAGATATAATGTGTCAAAAGTCTCCCAAATTGTACATTGGCATTTGATCGCATTCCAATGCTGATCATCAATGAATACAACACGTAGGCCTGTGCTTGAAATAATGTTCAAGGGTTAATAAAGGTTTATGGAGACACCTAAAATACTCAAAGGGTTGCCCAAGTTATTGTAGATTTTAACCATAATTATGCTATCAATCTCCTAATAAAGACACTTTTTTTCTTAATGTTTGTGATACAAGTCAAATTTGAAAATTTTGCGTTGTTGTTCAATATCTCAACACCACCAATGATCGTCAATCAATACCAAAACCATCAATTGTAATATCAAATACATGCCAATATCTTCTCTTCACCAATAATTAAGAACATCTTTTTTACGCATTTTAGAATAATCCATACATACAGATTTCATTGTGTAATTCACAGATACTAACCTTAGCGCTCCACCGCGAGTTTAACATCCTTCTGAATTTTCCTTAATATTTCTCCACTATTTACTCCGTGTCCCACACTCACCATAGCATCCAACTTCTATTCCTCCCAAATAATAATTACCGTACTATGTATTACCATCTCAAACATCGGAGAATTGACAAATTGAACAATGATGATATTATATAATGGGAAATGCATCACAATATTTACAGATATGTGGTCTTATGGAAAAAGACCAATCCACTATATATTTCTCTAATGTTGTTTCAACTTGTGCCGACTCTAACAGTAGAATAGAAATGAATCCACTAACAAACTCACAACGCGGTATGTCTATATTCACTTACCCAACTTCAAATAAGCATTATACTAAGCCAAACATTGCCAAAGACCATTAAAGTAATTGTGAAAGGTAAATTTACCATTGTATTAATGCAACTTGCCTTCAAACACGTATGAACATCTCCCAATGATCACCATAAAAGGATATTACAAACAATATCTTCACCCCCATTATAGCTAATGACACAAAGCAACATAACCTGTCATAGTTAATGGCACAAACCAACCTAACTAATTAACTATAACTTATATCATTTATTTCATCAACATCAATATTCTTCATTTCAAATGTAATATGATTTGGATAATAGTTACCTTCTCCTGCTTCGAAGTTGTTGAGGAAGGACTTCAAAATATAATGAAGGTGATAGATATGTTGTTGTTCGAAGCCCATTCTCTTCGTCAGCTAAATTTAACATGTCTTCTGCTCTAATGACCTACATTTCAATAACAGCCTATGCAAGGTGGATCTTAATATAACACAATGTATGGTACTATAAAGGCTAATGCTCACCTTGTGACGTCATGTTATTTCTGCACTGCCAAATGCCATTTTTGTGGAGTCATGCAATCTCCATATGTCTTCCATGGATGATCGACTCTCAATATCTACATTTGCTGAAATACCACACTATTTCCCTCTTTCCTTCAATCTTATCATGAAGACACGGAACCGCTCACGATTCTCTGTTTAATTAAATCTTTAGCTCTTCAGAATTTAAAAAGAACATTTGGGGGTTTGGCAACCTCCTCATGAACCAGAGGATGCTACTTCAACCCTAATTTCACTTATCCAAGACCAAAAGGTGCTGCCAGTCCCATAAAAATGTTCACGCTTCTAACTGTATGCTTTTCTTCACATTACTCTATATTAGACCTCCTATGTCTAACTCTCCTTGGTCTCACCTGCAACCATTAATAACAAATGATGATTATAGGGATGGATTAATTTAACAGTCTATTTCCTTACATTATCACCAATTTCAACCTCCTCTAAATATTGAATTAATGGTAATATTTCTAATCCTGAGACAGTGCTATCTGTTTTCGCACTCTTAACATAAGACCATATCTGACCATGGTCAAAAAATACCTCCCCATGACAGACAATTTGATATTGAACATTATATGCATACATTCATGTCATATTAGTAAGACAACATATCAGATTTATAGACATCGAAACCCCTTCTACTTGTTAATCTAACAAGACATGCCAATGTCTCTAAACTTCTCTCTAATTTCTCATCGACATCATTTCTGAGGAACGAACAGTTGCATTCCATGCTGCTGTCCCCATACCCCCAAATCATTATTATGCAACTTTCTCACATTCTACACATTTTTAAACACACTTTATGAATCTAACCACGCATGAACGCACAACCCATTTAAATCAGTTATTTAACCCATTAATATCTCATTATATTAAAAATTACTATTGGATTCCACATGTTCACCACAAAAATACATTACTCACTATGAATGCACAGCTTAATACTCATTTTCCACTGGAGTTAGTTGTCTTATTTTCTCATACATGTCCACATTTTATCGCCTATAAACAATAGCAACCAATAAATTATTAATCATATCACAGTAAGACAAAAAAATTACGTTATTTACATTACGTATTTGCTAGCTATCATGCTTACAATTCCAGCTGAGTCATACTTTCACAATATCAACAACTAATAAACACAATACAATTTCTAGGATTTTTTCCTCCTATTCCAATAAGTATTTCTTTTAACACACAAACATGCGTCCACTTTGGGATTCAATCAACATAACACACTAACACTCGTGTCACCATTTTACAAATTATTACAACCCCCATTCACATTTTTAATCCCTTCTTTAACCCTGAATTTCTCCTTAGCTCGCAAATGGGAGTTAACTTTTATATTCATCTTCTTATTTTCTGTTTTGTAGCACATATACCCACAACTTTGACATTGTTTTATTTAACTCAAATAATCCAACCAACACATAATCAAGGGAATATGTAACAACAACATGTAAGATTTAAACCATATTAAGATGTATTTCTAGTTGGCCAACATCAATTCCATCATTTTGGTCAGGTTTACATTTCTCACTATAACAAAACAAAACACATTGCAACCTCTTCACTTCTACATAAAGGTATAAGACTCCTTACCATTGTCACCTCCTACCACCACTTCATCGTAGAACAATTACACAACCCACTGCCTTATTCCCGTATGTCTATCACATTACTTTTTAATTCATATATACTTATGATGTTGCAATCATAAGTGCACAACCATGCCCTTTTCGTTCAATTTTCATAAACGAATTACATCTCATGGAAACAATGAAAAAAATATTGACGCCTAAAATTAGTCACACATTCCAGTTCTCTGCTTTGTGCGACGACTTCTTAAGGCAACATAGCAACATGACTAAGAGTAAGGAAGACAAAGAACTATGATGTGAATATCTTATCACGTCTAAACAATCACAATACAGTTTAGTATTCGGGGAAATTTAGACCAACAAAGACCATATAAACCCTAAGCTACCATCACTCAGTACCAAAATATGTGCTTCAAATAATAACTAAAACACGACTAACCTCTAAATGAAATCGGTAAGCTGACCCCCTTTTCTCAATCACCCCTGTACATTGCCATATTGACGATCTATTCCATCTCAACCCATCGACAAACCGTTGTCGGACTGCTGATGGTTTGGGATTTAGTAACTTCGAAGAAGAAGACAGAGAGTTCCACAGACTACTTTCTCAATTTCTTATTCAACCCCACTTTTTCCTTCTTAATGTTTCATTCTCATGCAAACATTCCACAAAACTAAACCCTTAGGTATTGAAGAAGATTAGGGCTTGCAATTTTTCATAGGAGAAACCAATGGAAATCTAACTTACTATTTTTTCCATTTCCGTATAACGCTACTTATTAGTTCTCGCCTTCTCAGTCGCCACGATTCCATGCATAAATTCTTTCACAAATTCATGAACTTTTGGGGAATGAAATCGTCGGAAGAGAAACATGAAGTCAGAATCATCTTCCCAACAAAATTCCCAATATAACCCTCCTATTCCAAATAAACCTTTTTATTAAATGTTATAATGTTATTACATCACGTGGTGTGGGGGGTTACCGGGGGCTCCCATTGGGGGTCCCTTAGTCGCCTTCTATTGGAAATGATTAAGTTTATAATGTCATAAGGAAATTTGATGAACTAAGGGAGGTTCCAATTTTAGTTTTGATGATAAAAAAACATAATTATTACTAATGATTTGAGCTTGTATTTTGAAATTCAAAGATAGGTTTATTTCAAGGTAATTCCATGTGTAAAGCTTGAAGTTTGAAGAACTAAGATTAAGCTAAACGAAGAACAAGATATATGGAAGCTACAAGACCTTAGTTAGGGTGTCTTGCATACAATTGTAAGTTTCAATTATTGTCCAATTGACCTAGGGACTCAACATTGATCATGCATTGCATGTAATTTCATGTTAAGTTGCATAAAGTTTTATATCATAGTAAATTCACTAATTTTGAAGTTATTAAATCATGATGATTTGTTTTATAGTTTCAAATTATGTCTTAAAACTTGTTTGAGGTCCTATTCTATGCTAAGATAATGTTTGAAATTATTTGGAATTATTTTCTTTCGGATGTTTGATTTTGGACCAAAACGACGGTTTGATTAAGAGTACAACGACATCATTGTACTTCAACAGCCTGCCATGCAACCCTCTATCCAATGGCTCTTTATTTCCTTTCTTGGAATTAATTCATGTTTCATGTCTAAACTACTAGGGTTAATTACAAAAAGATTCAAAACCATCCCCAACACATATCTAAGCCTCCCTAAAATCTAAAAACAATTTTCAAACTCTCTAAATCATATTTGAAAGATCAATCCTCCTCACATCTATAAGCTGTCTCTATTATGCATTGATTTGGTTTCCTCTTATCCCTATCCACTCTAATCTATTTATTAAATTGCAAGATGGTTTTTTCATGTTAGATTAAGTGTTTATGAGTTTAATTAATCATAGTTTCAATTTTTAAGTTTATTATTGTGATAGATTATTGCTTCATCATTTAACTTCATGAAAACATATTCTATTTGTTCTAATCTGTACTAGATATTGATTTTCAATACCTTAATCAGTTTAAAAAATTTTGAAATTGTGTTTTTCAGTTTACCTAAAGTTCCTAGAGGTTGTCAATTTTTTTTTTCGATTTTTGAAAAATTATTTCTTAAGTTTCAAATATGTTCTTTTTAGAGATACTAGATCTGTTCAGATTTTTCTGTCATACACTTCAACGTGTTTATGGACATTTTAATTAGTTTCTAAAACCTTGAAATAATTATTTTCTAATTGCTAGGAGTCCTAGAATGTGTTGATTTGTTTTTTTTTCTCTAATTTTTCAAAGGTTATTTCAATAGCTTTAAAATTGTTTTTCCAAATACACCTAAACTGTCATGTTCTAATTTCGTGTTTTAGTTATCAAAGTTAGTTTTTGGTGTGCAAACGTATTGTGATTAGCTTGTTTATGATATCAGGATTATCCAGGTATTTTTATTTTAATTTTTAAGTACTTATATCTTCTATTTAGTGTCTAAATTTGCAGACTATCTTAAACTGTCCAGATTGTGTGCACTAGACTTGATTCATATATTTAAGCATTTAAATCAAATTTGTTTACTTCCAAATTATTGTTTTCTATTTTTTAAGTCCTCAGTACCACCATTAGCTATCTAACTGATTTTTAAAGGCTTGTTATTTGGAAGCATTTTCTATCTTAACTATAAAATCTGTCTAGGTTTGGTTTGTGTGAGTGTCTTAGATTGTGTTTTCATCATAATACACATTTTTAGTGCATCAATCAGACCTATTTATTTTTGTTTAAGCTTTTATTAGGGTCATTGATTATTCATACCATTATTGAAAGCATTGAAGCCCTTAGATTGGTTGTACTTTAAGTGAAACACTTTCTTAAGTGTCTTAGTTACTTGTGAAGGGGTATTTAATTTGTTATTGTTGGTTAAGTGTGTCAAAGTTCCTCATTACCACATAAAGATTGGTCATAAGGTTTCTATTAACCTTAATAAAGGAAGATTGTATTTTTTCAAGACTCCTCTTTGCCTTAAAAGATTCTAGTTGTAAAGGTTTCTCTTTACCTAGAAAAAGATTGGTCTTATAAGGGCTACTCTTCACTCTAAAAGAAGATTGCATTACTTTTTTTTAAGAATTAATAGAAAAATAATATCTATTAGGTATTTGGAGAGGATACATAGTATACTTTTGGGGTAGGTGAACTTCTTTAAAAAATCATGTGTCTTTGCCTTCTCCTGTCTCTCACTCTCTTTTTTCTCTTTACTTATTTTATATTGTGTGTTATCTTTTTGGTATTCACTTGTACATATTTTATTGCATTGAATTGTCTTTGATGTTGAGTTTAATTTGTCAAGAAAATTTTTAAGATTCAATTCACCCCCACTATTGAGTGCCTTTAAGGTCTATAATTGGTATCAGAGCTTAATCTCATATTTGCATTAGTTTTTAGCGAAACTATGAGTAAGAATCCATTATAGTACATTTCTTAGGTTCATCGAGTCATGAGGGTCAAAACATTAGTAGGGCACCTTTGTTTGATGGAAATAATAACTTATATTAGAAAATTGGGATGGAGTTTTTCCTTCAATCCAAAAATACTAAATTATGGGATATAGTGAGTGAAGGGTCATACATTCCTACTAAGATAGAAAATGGTCAAAAAGTTCTTAAAGTAAAAGATGAGTGGAATGTAAAAGATAAAAGGTTAGTTTCACTAAACAGTAGAGCTGTTCATATTCTATTTTATATATTAAGTAGAATGAATTCAACAGAGTGTTTATTTCCGAAACAGTTAGAGATATTTGGCATACATTAGAAGTCACTCGTGAAGGTACCAACTACGTAAAGGAGAGTAATATGTCTTACCTTATTACTCAATATGAAATGTTTTCAATGCACCACAATGAAATTATCTCTTCCATATATTCTAGATTCATTAACATCATAAATGCATTAAAGGGTTTAGGAAGATTATATTTAAATATTGAACTTTTTAGAAATATTTTGAGGTCTTAACCAAAAGGATAGAAGGTAAAGGTAACTATTATCCAAAAGGCTAAAGATCTTAATGTTTTACCTTTGGATAAATTATTAGGTTCATTGCTTGCTTATGAGATGATAACGAAGAAGTCAAAAATCAAAGAAGAGGAAGCGTCATCAAGAAGAAAGAATTTGGCATTCAAATCCAAGAAAGTATAGTCAAGCAAAGAAGAACGTTTTTCAGAAGATAGTGAGGATGACATAGCACTTCTTATCAAAAAGTTCAACAAGTTCTTGAAGAAGAAGGCATACTCAAGGATAAGAGAGCAAGGTAAGTATGATTATAAGAGAAAATCTACTAATGTTGTTTGTTTTAAATGCAAAAAACTAAGTCAGTTAAAGAGCTAGTACCCACTCCTCAAGGAGGATGAGAAGGATGAAAAAAGTAGTAAAAAGAAAAGAAGGGAGAAGAAGGACAAGAAGGAAAAGAAAGTTTTAAAAGTCTTATGGGAGACTGAAAGCAAAGAGGAAAGCAAAACATTTGAAAACAAAAGCGCCAAGTTTTATCTTATGGCCTTAGATTATGAGGTACTATCTTCTTCCAACTTTAATGATGATGAGAATGAAAGTATTGTATTTGATGTTGGTTTGAGTTATGCTAAATTGGTTAAAGTCTTAGAGCATGCTACTTTGAAAATGAGGAAATTAGCCTCTGAACATAAGAAATGCATGAAGTTGATAGATGATTTTAGATTAGAAAATGAGAAGTTAAAGATGAATTGCATAACATATTAGAATCAAAGAATGTATGCATATTAGAAATTGATAAATTAATGCATGAAATGAATACCATGTTAGATTCTAAGAGTGCGGATTTTGTTATGCATGACAATAAGTATAAGTTGATGCATGAAAATGAATTTTTGAAGAAAGAAGTGAATAACCTAAAAAAAATCATTATCTAAATTCATAAAAGGTAAAGAGAAATTAGATTGCATGCTAGGTGGCCAAAAGAATTCCAATGATAAATATGACTTAGGCTTTATTCAAGGAAGTGAAACTCCTAATGCTAAGTGTTCTGTTGGTTAAGTGACTTTAAAAATTTGAATGACTTTGAAACAATTTTACTTTGAAAACTAATAAAATTAATGCGTCATTTTTTCAACATTTCCACATCCTTTAAAATAAAAATTGAATGAATCACCTAATTAATTAAATTCTTAAATAAAATAACTGAGAGGTCACTTTAATCTTTTTAAGCGAAGGTGAATATTTTGTCATGAACAACCCTAGGTTACTTAACTGTGTCACAGTAACTCAACTAATTATTTTGTCCCACTCATAACTTCAAATCTCATATATATATATATATATATATATATTTGGTTTCTTTTTTTTTGTTTTCTTTTTCATTTTCTTTTTTTATTTTTTTATTTTTTATATACACATATAAAAGCTTCGAAATCAGATGAGTAGTTTTGCTTATTTAACTAATTAGGTAATTATTCTTATTATTTTTTTCAATTCATTCATGTTTTTGCTCAAATCTTCATCACTAAG
>JAOXYD010155193.1:0-10398 GCA_028565735.1 Pinacopodium congolense | reverse complement strand
AGTAATTTCAAGAGCATACCATATATCATATGCAGTTTCACACATTACAATCCTATTGTATTCTTCAATACTTAAAGCACAATACAAAATATGCATACCCTCTCTATTTAAAGACATTGACCTCTTTTCATCTAGGTTCCACTCATTCTCTTTCTTTAGGACTATTTCATTTCCTATAAGTTTTGTAGGCATTGTAAATGGTTGAGTTACCATTGTTCATAAATCAATGTTTTTTCGCATTAAATAGCATCTCATCCAATTCTTCCAATCCATATAATTGTTACCATTGAAGAAAGGGGTTCTGTGTGGATTATGCTCATCTTAGTTATATGAGGAACCTACATAATTCATGAAATGTGCCATTTGATCTTTCCTCACAAATTCGTTAGAATTTACACTCAAGGTGAGACTTACGCTATGATACCAATAGTTGATCCTAAATGGTACCTAAAATTTTTTAAGTGAAAAAAAACACAAGATCAATAATAATTTACGAAAGCTAAATAAACAAATATGTAACAAATAGATGAAATGAACTTACATTTATTAAAAATAAAAATAAGGAATTCAAAAGATAAATTTGGTACAATTTACAAACTACTTTTAAGTTCAAGAATAACCCACTTTTATTTTTCAAGGCTAAAGAATAACTTCCTTTTTCTAAGGCTTAAGAATAACCTATCAAATCCTTTTTATAGGCTTAATAATAACCTTTCTTCCTTTTTCTAGGCTCATGAATAAACTTACTTATGGCTCTAGAATGACCTTAAGAATCAAACACACTAATAAGCTCACGGCACAAAAACTAAACTCAAATATGAAATATTCACAACACTTGTATATCACTGTGTATATCACTTCTGTCTTACTTATCTTCACTTTGTCACTACTCATCTATATTTATAGTGAAAAATACGAACGATTTATCCATTGACGAATTAATTTCTTTTTGACCGTTGGATAATTCTTATTACCATTGGACAAATCTTCCATTCATTGAGCTATATGACCTTTGTAAATAATTTTCTCTAAAATCTTCTTTGTTCGGTCAACTGATAGATGTATTCGATTGACCAATCTTCATAATTTTACTTGATTCGGTTGACTGGCAGCTTCAGTTGATCAACCAATACTAGTTCGGTCAACCAATCTTCGTATTCAGTCAGTTAATCTCCTCAACACGTTTGTTCGGTCGACTAATCTCCTTGGTCGATCGATCGATCTTCCTTTAGTTGGCCGATGCTCCCTTCTGCACAGGTGTTCAGTCGACCGATCATCTCTTTATCTAGAAATCAACGTTTTCTAGCTCAAATGCTTTAATCAACCTATCCCTATACACACTTAAACAAAAATATTAATAATAAAGATGTTTTGTTATTACCAAAATAAGTTGGAACCTCCTTTGGTTTAATAGGATGATATGCTTATCATGTTACTTCTTGACTCGTTCCTTATACAATTTAGAGTTATCATAAGCTTCAAGGCGAAACTCATCCAGCTCATTTAATTTCAAAAGTCTTTCTTCTCCAATCTTCCTTGAGTTAAAATTTAGAAAATGAATGGCCTAATAGGTACGATGTTCCAACTCAACTGGCAAATGACAAGCCTTACCATACACCAAATTGTAATGAGTCATTCTAATGGTGGGTTTTATATTTAGTTCGATATACCCACAATGCATCATCCAACTTCATTGACCATCTTTTTCTTGAAAGTAAACAATATTTTCTAAGATTCGCTTGATTTATCAGTTAGATATTTCAACTTAGCCGCTAGTCTGTGGGTGGTAAGATGTAGCAATCTTATGGGTAACACAATAATTTAAAATAAGGGAATAAAATTGATTTATTGTAAAAATATGTATCACCACCACTAATAATGGCTCTCAGTATCCCAAATCTAATGAAAATGTTCTTCTTAAGAAATCAAACCATACCTTTAGCATTATTCTTCAGAAGAGTAACTATTTTAACCCATTTACTACATAATCAAAGGCCACCATGAAGTATTGGATCGAGTATGATGACGGGAATGATCCCATGAAATCAATATCCTCAGACATCAAAGGTTTCACACACCAAAATATTTTTTTATTGGCATCTCGTGTCTCCTTGAAATGTTACCAACTCTTTTAGAATTGTCACAAGACATCACATAATGAAATGCGTCATTAAAGAGTGTTGGCCAATAGAAACCACACTTCAACACCTTGTGTGCAATCCTAGTAGGGCCAAAGTGTCGTTTAGCCTATTTTGAGTGACAATGACTTAGAATTAAAGGCACTTCTTCAGTAGGAACATTCATCAATAGGAACACATATTTGAATTATTTCATCTGTACATATCTTGTCATGAAAAGGGCCATACTAAAGATATCGCTTAACCTAAAAAAAGAACTTCTTCTTCTGTTGGTACGATAAGTCAAGAGGTATAACATTACCTGCTAAATAATTCACTATTTCCACATTCTAAGGTAAGGTAAGCATGCTAGTAAGTGTTCTTCAAGAAACACCTCCTTTATGTCTTGGTCTTCTTCATTTTCCATTATGATCTCATCTAAGGGAGATAAGTCATCCGCCACAAAATTTTCTTTACCTTTCTTATCTCTGATTTCGATGTCAAACTCCTATAAAAAGAGAACCTACTGAATTAATCATGGCTTAGTATCTAGATTTTTCATCAAGTACTTCAATGCAGAATGGTTCATATAAACTATCACCTTTGAAAAAACTAAATAGGACCAAAACTTGTCAATTGTAAACGCCACTGCTAACATCTCCTTCTCCATAATCTTGTAATTCCTTTAAGAATCATTGAAATTGCAACTTGCATAATAGATTGGATGAAAAAATTCTCCATGCTTTTGCCAAAGTGTTGCACCAATTGCAAAGTCACTTACATTACACATTAACTCGAAAGGAAGAGACCAATCAAGTGATACTAAAATAGCTGCACTTTTGAGTTTAATAACTACAAAGAGTGTATACACTTATCATCAAAGTTAAAGATTTCATCTTTGGTCAAAATTTTAGTAAGGGGTTTTACTATCGTAGAAAAATCCTTGATAAAGTGAGTATAAAATCCAGCATGTCCGAAAAAACTGTGAATTGATCTAATTGAATTAGGTAGTGGGAGTTGAGCAATTACTTAAAATTTTGCTAGATCTACCTCAATTCCCTTACTTGAAATCTTATGACCAAAAACTATGAACTATTGCACCATAAAATGTAATTTTTCCTAATTCAATACTAAATTAGTCTCTTCACATTTTCTCAAAACTTTATCCATAATTTCCAACACATACATCAAATGATGTACCAAATATTAAAAATTCATCCATATAAACTTCAATACAGGTCTGAATCATGTATGCAAAAATTGCTATCATATAACGTTTACAAATGGCAGGGGCATTACACAAGTCAAAAGGCATTCATCTATATGAAACGGTGCCATAAGGACAAGTGAATGTCTTCCTTTCATGGTCTTCATGGGTAATAAGAATTTGTAAGTATCCACTGTATTCGTTTAAAGAATGATGAAAACTATGCGTAGTCAATCTTTCTATTACTTAATCTATAAAGGGTAAAGGAAAGTGATCTTTTCTTATGACATCATTTAACTTGCAATAGTCAATGCACATACGACAACCAATTACTTTTCCTATGGTAATAAGCTCATCTTGGTAATTCTTCATGACAATAGTTCCTCCCTTATTTGCTACTACCTGAACTGGACTAACCCATATAGAATTAGATTTTGGAAAGATAAGACGAACATTTAGGAGATTAACTACTTCATTTTTCACTTCCTTCATATTCTGATCTAGCCTAAAATATGATTAGACCAAAGTTTTACTTCTTTCTTCCATGAACATTCTATAAGTACAAATAAAAGAACTTAATCCTTTAATGTTAGCTAGGTTTAAGTCTATAGCATTCTAATGCTCTCTAAGTACTCTTATTAATCTTTTATCCATTGTATCAGTTAATGATGACAGTATGATCGCTAGAAATTGTGATGGAGGTCTGAAAAATTCATACTTAAAATGAGAGGGAAGAGGTTTCAACTCAAGAGATGGAGGCTCCTCAATTGATGGCCTTGGAAGGGATTGAATTGGCATATCTAGAGGTTCAAACCTTCTAGATTGAATTTAATGGAGGTTTCCTTTCCCAATTCTAATTCCTTCAATTCTTCTTTGACTTCCTATTCCTATACTCCTAAATAACTTGAATGAATTAAAGCCTTTTATAATGAATATGAAAAAAGATACCCGAATGTATTAATTGCAGTAGAATAAACTCCAATGAAGTTACATGAATCCAGGGTGGAGGGATGCTTCATCACTCTAAAAACATTAAACTTAATCTCCACATCTTGAAGTATGAGAATGAGCTTTCCTTTATGAACATCTATTAGTGCTCTAGCAGTAGCCATGAATGGCCTTCCTAAAATAATAGGCATTGTGCTGTCCTCTTCCATATAAAAAATTAGGAAATCCAAAGGGAAAATAAATTTATCAACTTTCACCGAAACAACTTCAATGATCCCTCTTAGTTAAGTTACAAATCTATCAGCAAATTGTAATAAGACTGTAGTAGGTTTAGGTTCTTCTAATCCTAATTTCTTGAAAATAGACAAGGGCATAAGATTAATACTTTCTCTAAGATCCATCAAAGTCCTATAAATTTTTAAGCTACCAATTGTACAATAAATGGCAAAACTATTAGGGTCCTTGAGCTTTTGAGGTGACTTTTTTAATTGAATAATAGAACATTCTTTATTGAGTTTCACAACCTCATACTCCTCCAATCTTCTCTTCTTACATAGGATTTCCTTCAAACATTTTTCATATGAATGCGTTAAAGCAATTCCTTTAGTAAATGGGATATTGATATGAAGTTTCTTAAATATTTCTGAAAGGGATATTAATATGAAACTTCTTAAACATTTCCAAGACTTTCTTAAATTTCTTATCAAGGTGTGTATTCTTTAACTTTTGAGGGCATGGTATCCTAAGCTTATATGGTTGCACATTGGGATCAGTACACAACCAAGGCAGCTTCTCTAAACTCTCATCTTCCTTTTCTTTCTTCTTATCCTTTTCTTTGGCTCTCTATCTTTCTGTCACATCTTCTTTTTATTCTATATTTTTCTTCTACTTCCTCTCTTCTTTAAATAGCTCTCTCTCTTCTGTCGGGTCTTCTTTTGTTCTCTTCTTCTCCACTCTCCACCATCACCTCTTTTCCTTTCTATTCAATAATCCTCATTTAATTCTCAAACTTAGCATGCTCTCTAGGATTGGCTTTAGTGGTACTTAGAAACTTACCTGGTACCTCTCCTATAAGAGTTGTACAATTTTTCCAACTTGAGTCTCTAGATTCTTAATTGACACCTCATTATTTCACATTATATACTCATTAAATTAGATATTTTTCAAAACTAGATGACTCTCTTTGAAGTTCATTGGCTCTAAATCCAGGTGGAGGTTTTCTTTGAGCATTTGCTTGAATTTACTATAGTGGCTGTAGGTAGCTCTAGTTATTCCTCCATGAAAAGTTAGGATGGTTCGCTTAACCAAAATTATAAATGTTTGAAAAAGGGTTTCTTTTTTTCCTATAGAAATTTCCAACATATTAGGCTTGTTCTAGTTCTCTAGTAAAAGGGCTTCCTTCTTGACACTCCAATGATGTATGAGAGATACTATGACAATTTTTGCATTCAAATTTATAAGGACTACTACCAGCTCCACTCATTAGATTATCTAACTTCTTATTCAGTACTTCCATTTGAGCTGTAAGAGCCACTATGTCATTAATCAAATAAACACCACGTGGCTTCCTTGGATGGCATTAAAAATTGTACATAAATCTATTAGTAGCCTTTCACATGAAACTACCTCCAGGTGTAGCATCAATATTACTACTGGTCAACAATGTCAATCTAGTTAGAAGATATCTACTTGCTTCCACTTATTAAATGTATGACTAAAAAACTTAGCAAGCATCTCTCTAAACCTTTCCCATGCCTCGTATAGACTTTTATTTTCATATTGCATAAATGTGCTAATCTCGTTCTTCATCTTTGCTATCTTATTAGGTGGGAAAATGTTATCAATGAACAAATTCATTAACTCATCCAAAGTCATAATAGAACTAGATTGAAGTGTTGAAAAACAATATCTTATCTTATCTCTAAGAGAAAAGGGAAAAAGCCTAAGCCTAATTGGATCATCAGAAACTCCAATGTTTTTAAAAAGATCACAAATATCAAGAAAGTATTACAAATGTTCATTAGGATCTTTTAAAGTCGAGCCTCCAAATTGTGAGAACTTAACCATTGAGATGATATTATATGGAATTTCAAAATTATTCGTGGTGACTCTAGGTCGAAAAATGTTAGAAATAGGTCTACCTTTGTTTCTTAAAGTTAGATCCATCATAGTTGGATCTCTATTTTCTACTTGAGGTCCCACAAGTACACTTTTTGGGATCCATCTCTAAAGTTCTATTTTGGTATCACTAGATGCTCCTACTTCTAAAAGATTAGAAGTGGTGGCTTAAGATTCTTTCTTTAGATCGAAGTCTACTGGCTCGGGATTATATCCCCGAGTATGTATACAAAATTAAATAAATTTCCAAAAAAGAACAAAAATAAATAAGGAAAATAAGATAATATAAAAGCAACTAAAGCACACAAACTAAAATGAATAGCAAATAAACATAAAAAAATTCAAAAGAATTAGGAAAATAATTTTTACAAGTCCTAGAGTAACTAACACTAATTTTCCTATTATTAAAATTGTAACCTTCATAAATGACAATAAAAACTTGTTGTGCATTGGTTGAATCCCCAAATGTTGATCTCATAGGAAAAATGATTAATTACTATGTTAATTAGATCACAATAATCTAGGAAAATCTAAATAATTTGATTAAAAGGTTGAAAAAGGCTAAACTAGTCTAACCTAGCTTAAACACTTGAAAATGATTTTTAATTATTTTAAAAATGTTTTAAAATTACCAAATGTGTAAATTAGCTACAAATTAGGTGATTGATGATTTAATTGCTGTTTAAACAAATTTAAGTGTTTATTATAGTTCCTTCACAAAATCAAAACAAGGTTATGGTTAAGGCTTTGCTTTATCTCGATTAAACTTAGTTTAAAGTTAGGTTATGTTTTAAATCTAGTCAATGTTCTTTAAATTCAAGAAGGTGACTTATGAAATTTTAAATTCAAAACTATAACTCTCACCAAAAATCAAGGTTTTCCATTCATTGATTAATCTGTGTTACTTCTTGATTTTTCTAACAAATTAAGATGATTTCTGAAGCTTAACTTGTCTTAAACTCTAATGCCCAAAATCAATCCTTTTAAACCTTTAATAAACAAAACTTAGACCCTATAACATTTCTTTAAGCTCTATTAAATCCTAAAGATACCAATTCTTAACAATAAAAATGATTTAGCCTCACATTTTTATCAAAATATTCAAGATATACATTTTAAGCAACATTCATTGATATATACAAAAATATGAGCTATAAAATAAAATTTAGAGAATACAAAATTTTCCAAGGAAGACTCCTGGACGTGTCTTGAACTCCCAACTTGATTTTGGACTCTAACAGAGCTCTAATCAATCAATATGTTGTAGAAAAATCAAAGATAGAAGCATAAGAACACAAATTTGATTAATCTAAAAATATAAGCAAATAAGTAAGTATTCTGAGTTTGAAACCCCTTGAATGTGATTCACATCTTAAAAATATGTGTTAACAACAAGATTTAATGATAAAAAACTTAGAAAACTACACTAAATTTGAATAGAAAGAGTTTGAAGCCTATGAATTAAGGAAAAGAAAAGGATGAACTTCTCTCTCAAAACTCTAGAAAAAAAATTTCCCTATTTGATCGGACTCTCTTTTTTTTTTGTGTTTTGTAGGTTGTCTGGACTCCCCACTTATTTAGTAGACCTTGGCATTAATTAGAGACACGCCACAACCAAAAAGTTAGAGAATTAGAGCTGATATTTAATAGTTGTGCATTAGTGTATGTTTTTATAATTATTTGACATGTATTCCTTTGCATTTTAGGTTAAACTTGTTGTGTTTTATGACTTATGTTGTGTGTTTTAGTTTAGCATGATTATATTTGTGCTTTTTTCATATTTTTTTATTGATTTAGGTTAAGTATTGATCATTTTAATGTAAGCTTGGATCATGAATATCTTTTAATTGAGTTAAGATTAATTTGGAAGAAGTTTGGGATGATTTGGAGCAAGATTGGAACAATAAGAGAACTTATACTTTCATATTCAAACAAGAAGAGGTCAGTCGACCAAATGGCCAAAAGTAAGGGAGGTCAATCAGCCAAATAAAGAAGGTTAGTCAACCAAATTATGAAGGTTGGTTAACTGAATGAAGAAACAGGGAAGGTTAATCAACTAAATGAAGAACTAAGGAAGGTCAGTTGAACGAATGGTGAAGGTTGGTCGACCGTGTATAAGGCTCCAGATTTATTCTCTCAAGTTTTATGACTTGGACAACATCGTTTGATTTCAAATCCGCGTAAACCATAAAGGAAACGATGTAGCTTCATTATCTTAAAACATAAGCATCTCTAGACGTTATATAAAAGTCAGAAGTCACAAAGTAATCAGGAGAGAGCATAACTAAAAGGCGACACCTTCTTCCAAAAGTGTCTTCCTCACTGAGCAAGCAAAAACCAGTCAGATTCAAGCCATCAAGAGCTCCATTCAGGCATCAATTTTTAGATTTTAGGACATAAAAGGGAAGACCATCATCTTTGTATTTGGTTTATTTGTGTTTTCTCAAAGTTTATTAGATGTTTTAGAATATGGATGTTGTTTGACTTATTTCATTTTGAGTGGCAAAAGTATTTTTAGGAATTTTCATTTGAACTATTTGTGAATCTTTGGTTGTTATTTTAATGTATTAAATGTTTGTGTTGTCCATTGAACTTAAACCTTAAAACAAATCTATAGAGTGAGTAGAAAGTACAACGAGACTTTCCATTTAGTAGACTTATAGATAACAATATATTAATGTGTTAGGAAGAGATTTCAACATTTTGATATACTGCCTATAGGATTGCTTCATATCTAGTTGAATGTTTAGGAAAGGCATTGCATGTCGAGAGATCCCGATGTTAATCCTAGATTATTTAACTGTTGACATTTAGTTGTGCCTTGAGAGCGGGTAGCTAAAATATTAGGAAATCTTTGGGCAAACATAAATTGAATCAACAATCAAGATTAGAGAAATTGGGATAACGATAAGTCCTAGTTTCAATCTCAGTTTATGGTTTTGACTTTGGTGGCATTGTTTTCTTTTATCTTTAGTTTGTTTTCATTTTTCTTATCTTTTTAAAGTGGTTTAAATCAGTTTCTTAGACAAAGTATGATCCAAATCGATAGGGTGTTCAGATACAATCTCCGTGGGACTAATATTTACTTTTTACTACAAGCTACGACTCATATACTTGTGATTTTGAGCATAAAACTAAATTTGGTTTTGCAATCAATCAAAAAGTTTTTGGTGCTACTGAAGGGGATTGTTTATTTTAGCATCTTGTTTAGTTTGGTTAGAACAAGCAACATGGGAAGGTCCACCAAATTTATTGGCAAAGAGTTGTCAGACATAACAAGGCACGAACGAGAGTTGAGAAGAGCAAAGCACCAGGAAAATATACAAAGAAATATGGCAGAAGAAGGAGAACAAGGAGGAGCTGAAAGGACAGTGATGGATTTCATGAGGCTAAGTTTCAATCCTCAGGGAGATTCAAGGCCAACGATTAAAGAAAACAATTTTAGGATCAATCTTGCACTCCTAAACATACTTCAGAGCAGTGTCCAGTTCTATGGACTACCAAATGAAGATCCTAATGCCTATCTAACAAAATTTTTAAATATCTACGACATATTTCGATTAAATGGAATGTTTTATTATCCTATGAGGGATTGGACAAAGGCGTGATACAACTCGCTCAGTTTAAATCAAATTACTATATGAGAACAAGTAGCCTAAGCTTGCCTTGCCAAGTACTTTCTGTTAACAAAGGCTACAAAGATCATCAAGGAAATTAAAAATTTTAACAAAACGATGGGAAGTCATTGTATAATGCTTGGGATAGGTTCAAGGAGTCGCAAAGAAGTTGTTCACACCACAACCTTCTAAGAGAGTTGATTGTGGTTGGCCACATACAAAATTAGCTCAAATTATTCTATCTTTCATGCACAATTTAACAATTTAATTTGAGACCAAAATTCAGCAAGCGTACCAGTCGAAACAAGTATTATAGTGGAGTATATTTAAGACTCCGAGTATCGATCCCACGAGGAAGTTTATAGGATGTAAATACTAGGTCAATCGGATT
>JAOXYD010155182.1:0-10399 GCA_028565735.1 Pinacopodium congolense | reverse complement strand
TAAAGGATACCCAAATCATTATTCAGTTAGTTATTTGACCTAAGACTTACATTAAGGGAGTTATTGAATGTGTCTTAGTGTAGGTAAACGAGCTTTTTTTTTAATAATTTTTTTATGTGTTGGATATGCAAGACCTTATATTTTAACAAAAAGGCTTTTGTGGTGAAAAAAAGTGTTTATTGACCTTCCAAAAGTCGAACCAAACAGGCACTTATTAGTGTTTTATATTCTTATTAAATGAGCGGCATTGATAGGGCTAAAAACATACATATTTTATGCATGATTTAATGCTTATTAGGAGAAGTTTTAGATGCAATTTCATATGATTCTCATGCAATTCTAGTTAAAATCCTTGAATGATATGTTACTCATATGATTTCATGTTTTATCACTTTTCATAAGATTTTGGACAATAATTTGGCATACTTTTGGGATTTCAATTGGAATAGAGTTATTTTGGAATTTAATAACATCATGTGAGGAAGCTTTACACCAAATTTCAAGGCCATATGATAATCCATAAAGGATGCATTAAGAGAAGAACAAAGAAGTTTAAATAAGCACCAATTTTGATATAGTTAACTTTAGTGAGATATCACTTATAAAGCCTAGATTACTATAAACTTTTATGGGATTCAAGAACATCATCTCAAGAAGCTCCATGTCAAATTTTATGGTCAAAGGACAAGTGGAGAAGAATATATAGCAAAACAACAATAAGAGGCCGCAGGTTAAGCCATGCCCATGGCCCAAACATGGCCTAACCCATGGCCAATAGGTAGAGAATCCCATAGGTTGGGCCTTAGATGTGGCCTAAACTATAGGGATTCTTAGGGCATGCCCTTTTCCCTAATTTTTTGGTTTTTGTAGCTCTTTTTAGCCTTAAACAAACATAATTCGACCCCAATTCAAAGAGCACAAGTCTTAGGGTCTTCCAAAAGGTTTTCATACAATTTTAAAGGAGAACAATGGATCTAAACACATCAAATTGAAGATTAAGGATTGGATTTCATAAATCAAACATAAAGGATTTAAGGATTCAAGATAACTTCACCATAAGATTTCTTAATTCCTTCTTTCTTATGTTTGTTTATATGATTATTTCAATGTGTAGGAACTAGTTTTCTCTTAAGATTTGGATTTTTACAAATTCTAGGATGAAATATTTATTGTTATTCTCGGATTAACTCTTGAGTTCTAGATTTTAAATTAGATTTGTTAATAGATGTTTATGAACTTTGAATTCAATTTTTACATGAACGTAAATATTATTTTCAAAGCCTTAATTTGTGTATGATTATATTGAGAGATTAATTATATGCATTAGATCATTTCATACAGATTATCTTGCATAAGGACCTAGATATAGGCTTATATAAGATATCTGAGTTAGGTGTGAGCTTAATCGAAATAGTAGATTCCATAAAACGAAGTAATGCACTCAATCTAATTGAAATAGAGAGAACTTTATACTAATTTATTGAATTGAATAGGGTTGCATAACTTGAGAGAGTGTGTAATTTAAATTAAGGAGTTTATGGTTTAATAAATTATGGAATTTAAGTTAAGACAAGAATACAATGAATACGAATGCATCCTAGAAGACATAATTACTTGAATCTTAACCTCATTTATGATTGTTAATATTTGCAAGTATCTTAGGCATGTATTTTATTTGTTTAGTTATTATCTTTTCTTAATCATCAATCAATCCACTATTTTAATAAGTTACCTAATTTAGGTAGGAGTCCATTGATAATAATGATCTTCATGGATCATCACTTATGATTTAGTAAATGTGCTTCTTGGTTAAACTTTATTTAAAATTTAAGTAGCATCATAACACCATAACATATTTATCTCTTATTTTAGATTCTTGTGTTTAATTGTTTATATTTTATTTTTTTGATCTTATGTTAGGAGTTTTGAATTTGCACGTAGTCAACACTATGGCTTGGCATGGCATGGCAAGATTACCATTAGCAAGGCCACTACTAGTATAAAGATAAAGTAGTGTAGAACTACAAGTGGAGAGATAGTTAAAGGTGCCACAAAAAGCAACAGGATGGTACATACTATTATGGTTAGAGAGAACACCCACACCACTCCTAATCTGAAGGAAATTACTTTAAGCCATCCTCAATCATTTATCCTCACCAATAGTCCATAAAGGAAACAATATGGGTGTTTTATGTGTCTTTAAGTACATATACATCTCATAGAAATGGTAATCCAGAAAATTTGGAAGCTAAAAAGGAGTCACGCCTAGCACTATGTGATTTTTGATATGAATCCATAGCTAACAGTAGTGCCAACCAAGTAAATTTGGAAGTTAAAGAGGAGTCTAAAGTAGCCTTATATGGGGTCTTGAGTGAGTGTATTTCCAACTAAGGCTAGTTAAGAGATATTAGAATGTTCATGCCATGACATAAACTATCGATGGGGCAATTAGTTGAGTCATCTACTGAATATGAGCAAATTGAACCAACTAGAACCATTACAGAGAAACCAAAGGAACAAGAAGTCATAAATCCCATTAAGAGGAAAGAGGAACTAATAGTTAGGTCTAATGGGGTTATTGAAGAATGTTTATGGACATTATAGAAGAGAAGGAAGTTGTGTGAAAGGTAAAACTTAGGAACAACGAAGTCTACCAGTAGTTTTAATAAGCTATAAGGTGGTGGCATGTCAACATAGAGATAAAGATCAAGTTTTAGATGATAGACCAAAAAAGAGAATTCATATTCTCTAGCATTAAGATCTGGCTAAAGGATCTTAAAGAAGCACTTATTAGGTGGCACCTCATCCTATCTTATCTCTTTTTATTTTGATTCTTAGAACTTGTTGAATGTAGGATTTCATTTTGTATGTTTTATTTATTCACATTTGCATGTGAGTGTGTGTTTTGTTTTTCTTAGGATTTCTCATCGAATTTAGTTACTAAGTTTTCCTATTTTTTAATGATTTGTTTTTGAGAATTTGGAATGCCACATCCTTAGTCGGTTTGGATGGATCTCCATCAATTTTAAAGTTATATTTTGATATATCTTATTCTAAAATATGAAATAACCCTTGCCTATCATTCCCCATTCACCCAAGAGTTAATTTGGTTGATTATTTTTAATATGGATGTTATATGAGATGTTAAATTATGGGTTTTCTTTTGTAATAATCATGGTTTTGATTACACCACTTGAGTTTATTGCCATTAATGGATAATTTATGTTTGTAAGAACTATTTGATGATGTTAAACATTGTATGGAAATTATTCTAATGATACTTGAGACTTAAAGTGCTTATAGAAATAATGGTTGATGCACACTGAGCTGTGATTGATTATGAATATCATATGTTATATCTTCAATTAAGATTGCTAATGCCTTAAATGGCTAAAAAGGGTCTATATGTTAATTTTGATTCATTCACACCTCATTATCCTTTCCATTATATTCAAGTGATGAAATTAGAATTATGCTCTTATATGAAGTGTTAAAAGATCGATAAATTTTTGCTTCATAAGCCTTAGCCTTGAAAATCTTAGAAGAAATTACATGGCTAAATACTTTAACTGTAATTACTTATTCAAAGATCATTATAGTGTGTATGAATGGATGCTATGGTGTATAGACTGAGTGTTAGGAATTGATATGGTTATTTATAATTGTTTTAAGTGGCTAATTTTAGGTGGCCCAATGGTAACAACAAAAAGCAAAGCGAAGAGAGTTCTTATAATTCCATAACCTGTTGTATCTTCCACAATTGATGCTTGATAATTATGTGCATAGACTTCACCTTGGAACCAAGTTTGATTATTTTTTATTTGTTTCTTTTAGTTTTTATTTTCATTTCATCATGATTGTTTTAAAAATTTGTAACATGTAAGATATCTTTTTATGTTCTTTATTTTATTTTATTTTATTTTATTTTATCCTATCTTAATCTAACATTTTGGAAAGGTTGCACTCTAGTATTGATCTTTATATTTAAATAATAAACTTCACTCATCAAATTCTCCAAGTTTTCAACCACATGGAATGAAGCCTCAAACATCTCCTTCATGCCAATAATGTGGCATTATTATTTAGAGGATTGTTGTTCTCCTTTCCTCTTTAACACTTCAAACACTTCATTTATTTTACTCCTCTCGTATGAGGATAATTTGGTTTAAGTGTGGGGAGAAGATGAATATGACATGTTCTATCAAATCTGAACACACTTGAATTATGGTGAGTCTAATGAGAATGAATTGAATGTCTTATCTTGGAATGATTGAAAATGGGAGTTAATTGTTAATTGTTATATTATAACTCAGTCATGATTTTTAATTTTATGAACATTGAATAGTCTTGGAATGATTACCAGATTTGAACCAAAATTTTTTCTTTTTGTTATGGGTGAATTACATGTGACTTTGGACACTTTTATGTATAATATCAAATGTCTAATGTTATTACATATGGACTATTATGTGAATTTGGAATAGGTTATGTTTTTAATGAATGAAAAGTGTATATGTGATTAAATGAAGGGAGCAAAAACTTTCACTCTACTAAATTCATACCAGTAAAAAAGTAGAAGTGTATAAGTGGAGCTAGTAGCCATTTGTGATTATGATCTAACTGAGTAATAGGGGATGTTCATGACAAAAGGTTAGAAGACATTGCAATCAAACCAAAAAGGATAATTAAGCTAAGTAACCGAAAGACATTTATGATAAGGTGCTTGCCCTCACGTCAAAAAATAAGGTAAAACCCTAAAAATTTACTCCAATTTGAAACGTAAGTTATGCTTTATGTTACTATTAATATCCTTAAACAAGTTTATATGATGACCCATATAAGATGAGTTAGATGCTTGATATTATATATTAAAAGTCTCCTAGTCACTAAAAATGTGATTGTATATAGTAATAAAGTTTTTTTTTGAAAGAATTGTGATTTTTATACTAAATCAAAAGTATTGGTTGATATTTTTTTGTGCTTAACTAATTCTCAAGTTTTGATCGATGTTGTTTAAGTGGATGTTTAAGTAGTTGCTTGAGAACAAGTAACAACTTAAGGGTGGGGGTATCTTATAGCTCCTGAATCATGCATATTTTGGGCAAGATTTCATGATGATTATATTGATCTTAAATTAAAATTTCATGTGTTTCATTTTCATATTAAGTTAAATTCTTTGAATGAGTTGTTGCTTATATGTTTTCTATATTTAATTGTGTTTTATAAGACTTTAAAGAAAAATTAGATGTACTTTAGGAGTTAGAAGAGATGTGGTAGTGGTTTGGGAAGTAAGAAAATCAAATTAGGAGCCCTGACAGCAAATCTCATAACTAAAAAATGAGTAGAGGAGAAGTTATTACGAAAATATTAAAAGAGGAGCGAAGATGGGCAAACCGTTGATAGGCTAGATAATAGAGTTAGAAATTCATTGATAAATTGTAGTCCTTGTAGATTTGACATTTTAATTCATATTAGCTTTACTACATAGCAATAGGTATAGTTGCCTTATTGTGTGTCAAAATTATTTAGTTGTGATTTTTTATTTAATTCATTTAAAACTTAGGCACATTTACTTAGCACTAATTAGATATCCATAAATAAAGTTAAGATAAATCTGGGTTTTCCATTAAATTAAATAACAAACATCAAGAAAAAAAATTATCTGTGGTTTATCCCATTTAGATCTTAAAGAAAAATTTATGTCATTGAAATAAAAATAAATATAACAATGGGAAAAAAAGAACAAGAAATTAGGAAACTCATTCTCATTCTTTTTGAAAATCTTCTTATCTACTTAAATGTATACTTTATTCTTGATTTTATCCTCTTGAATTCCTTTAATCTTGTTTCAAAGTGGCTTTAGAGTGAGTCAAAATCTCTTTAAAACCCCTAAAAATGCCATAAAATAAGAGTTGGAACCTTCCCCTCATAGCCAGAATCATGATTATAAGAGAGGCCATAGAAGTGGGTATGCCTCAAATCATGACTGATTTATGGTTGTCACTTAGGCTGTGGAACCTATAGTGTTCATGTGGAATTCTTTTCTTATTTAGGAATGTCACAACCTAGGTCATAAAAGTGGCCTAGATTGTGATTCTCAATGTCTTCCTTTCCTTCTATTACTCTTCAATCACACAAATCATCTAACTCTTTACATGATTACAATGAACATCTAAGGATTACAAAAACAACCATTTTTACATAATTCTACATGAGTAATATAAAATTCAATGATTGAAACATTTGAACTCCAAATTTACGTGAAAGCAACTCAAACCTAAGCTTTGAAAAATAAAAATGAAACAAAAAACTTATGTAACTTAGGCCTTTTCAAGGATTACTAATCTAGTTGGTTATATAATGTAAGAATTTTGGGGGAGTTTTTTTTACGATGTTTTTTATTTTAATGATTTTTTTATTTTGATGAAATTTTTTTATTTTTGTGATTTTTGTGACTTTATCTTGTGTTTTTTTAACTATATAAAAAGAGGGAGAAGTTTAGTGATATTTGGTTAAAGGGGAGCAATATGGCTTATTGGGCATATGATTTGCATTTTATGTTTCCTAACATCACATGGTTTTATTATCATAGAAAAGAGATAGATTTTTTAATTAAGCAAGATTCTAACTTATGTTTTGATGATGATAAAATATCTTTACTATTAATGGGATTTTTTCCCTTTTTTTTTTTACATGTTGAAAAGATAGGCATAATAAAGGAGTGTAAAGATACAAATTGAAGCCAATGGAGCTAAAGTGATGATATGTGAACATCAAATTATTCAATGAAGGCTTAAGGATCAAGATAGTGGATTTAAATAGGTTATCTTAATTTTTATTGTAAAACTTATCTTGGTCATATCAATGTGTTTAAGGGTTTAAATTATGCATATGCATTCATACTTAGGTGTTTTGCATTTAAGTTAATAATCAAGAGGAAATGTTTAGCAAATTTTAAAGAAATCCTCTTGAAGTATTCAAATGATTTTGGGGAAGTGTTTGAAGTGTGGGTAAGTTTGGTTGAAAATAAATTTTTTAATGAGTTTTAGGAAGTTTGGAAAAATTAGAAGCTTTAGTAGAAATTTTAAGAACTAGATTTTCGAGTGATTGGTTAACTAATGTCTAGAAAGCGGTAAACCATTGTGGATTTTTCTATGAGACTATCGGCCAATGTGGGTGAGATTGGTTGACCATTGTATATTTTTTTGATATATTTTTATGAATTTTGTCCAAAGGGATAGTAGCTTAAATGATATCATTGGACTGGACTGGTTGGCCACTTTTATTAAGTAGTCAATTAATGCATTAGAATGGTCACAATGGTCGACCAATGCATCAAAGAACTGGTAACAACATCTAGTTTCTAACAAAAAAATGTATTTACTGATTTTTTTAATGTGAAACAATAGTTATAAACAATTAGTTGGTAAATTTTCATCTATAAATAAGTGATTTTAGAGTGCATGTAAATCATTGAAGAGCCAGTAAGAGCATTATAATGTTTATAAGTGATCATTTGAGTGGTTGTTAAGTATGTTGATTAAGGTTTGTGGTGCATTCATCATTAGTTCCATTAGTGAGTCCTTTTAAACACTTTGAATGAGTAAAGTAAGATATATTCGATTATATTTTGTTGTAGGTTTGTTAAAATTGAGATTGTAAAGTTACTCTTCACCATAAGAGGATTTTTATATGGGTTACTTTTCACTAGTGAAAATTTCTAAAAAGTGGTTAGAGAGTGGGTGTAGATAAGGTTTGTTCTCTGAATTATTATACATTTAGTTTTTTTTTCTTTTCCTATACTTTATTTTGTCTAAGTTTATTTTAATCTATGATATGTTGATTTTTTTAATTTTAATATATTGTTATAATTTCCTATTTCATTAAAATTACATTTAAGGTGAATTTTTAAGTTAGTAAAGACTTAGAAAATTATAATCACAAGTAATTCGCCACCCTAGTTAGGTGCCATATAAGGACATCAAGAAGTATCATTGTATGGGATCCAGTGTTGAGGAACATACTTTAACTTCATCTATAACTACACAAAATGAAGAAAATATTTAGATTTAGATGATGGAGCAAAGAATCTCGAAGATTAAGAAGATTTTGCTATCTTTTTTTTATTATTTATAGGACTTAAATCTCCATGCCTATCATTATCGTAGATGGTTGATGCATCCAAATTGATAATTAGGGTGTTGTAATGATATTCTAAGCTATCATACTTTTATTTTTTTATGACTTGCCACCTTTTATTTTCATACATTAGTAGAAAATTTTGTTTAAGTATTCTATACTAGTTAAACAAATATTAGTATTTTATTTTTATGATTTTTAGTTAATTAACTTTGACTTGTTTGTAACTCTAATATCCATGAATTTATGAGTTATAGACTATAATCGTTAATTTAAAAGATTTGAATATTATCGAGACCAATAAGGAATTGTAATCAAATACATTGATAAATACATGTAGTGCCCTTGCATTCCTCATCTATTTTCATAAATTATCACTTTTTACCAATAATTAAGTTCATGTAATGGTCCTATCATGTAAATGATTCATTTTGACAATCAATATTTTTTAATATTTAAGGCAATTTATGAAACTCATATATGGTTTATAATGGAAGTTTTTTGTCTCTACTTTATTAGAAGCAATTTTAGGCATTATCATGCAGTGTTCCTATGCCTCATGACAGGAACTCTTTTGTCAATTTTTTAAAAGTCATTTTTACAAAATTTCATAAGGCATGCCTTACTTTATAGAATGGAGTCTTTTATATACAATTTGTTTTAGACAATTTTAGGCATTTCAAAAAGGCATGCCCACAATTTATGGAAGGAAGCTCATAATTTATTTGAGGCAATGATAGGGCACGCCCTATAGAAGAAACTATTTTGTCTACATTCTATTAATGGTAATTTCTAACACTTCCTTAAGGCATGCCCATAACTTATTAAAGGAAAGCTTTTATCCATATTTTATTAAAGACAATCGTGGACTTTTCCTTAAGTTATAAGCACAATAAAAAAGGAACTCTTCTATTTACTTTCTTGTAGAACTAAATCCACCATAAATTTCCCAAATTTATAAGTGTGACTAAAGGAATGAATGCTTATCTATCGGAGATTATATATTTTGATCTTATCATTACAATAATATGAGAACACTCCTTATAGATTGAAGTATTATGCTAACCTTACCAAACTATATTTTAAAATTAATCCAATTTCTCTTATTTAACACTTAATCATAATATTTTAGTTACAAATAAATTAACATTTAAATTCATATTCATATAAAAACAATAAGATCTTATAAAAATGCAATTTATTAAAGACTAATTCACATTATAATCCTTAAATTATAAACATAACATGTTAAATTCATACCAAGATTTACATATTTCATGTTAAAAATTGCATAATATTTAGACATGAATCTACCATAATTTTGGATCTAGGTGCCTAACCCATACCAAAATTTCAAGGAATAGTATAGGTAAATTTCACAATTGTCACTATGTTCAACAACAAACAAATTTGTCAAAATAGTAGTCACTCTTTAATTAATCTCAATAACAATATATAAATGTTAAATATCCTTATAGTCAAATTAAGATAAACATAATGTTGGTCGTATATATTCCCTTACCTCAATAATTATTATGGAGAAGAGATATGGAATGTCAAATAAAGAACTAAAAAATCGCATTAAAGATGCTTTACCTTTCATAAAATAAGTGTGTACAGGTATGAAACAATTTCCTTATAATAAGACTAATGTAATGTTAAATTTTTGGGTAAATCAGGAAATAAATTATGTTGCCACCCATTAGTACTTTATTCATATGCTCGCTATCCTCTACATGATTTGAGTTTAAAAATTCATTATTTCACATGTTTCTAATTACACGCATCAACACCACCAATACTTGTTCTGAAGCACAGGGATGAAAAACTACAAAAAAAAAGCATATTCAACTCTAAATCATTATCACAATTATAAATTCACAAAATACTTGTTAATCATAAATTAAACATGAAATAAAATAGACTCACCCGAGTACTTATATATGCATAAATGTTAAGCTTTAAATCCTTACTAATATTTCTTATATACTTAGAAAAAATAGGTAAAAATCAATTACATCTAAAGATTTATCCAAATTTACCTCTGGCTGAGAAAATTACATTAAATTCTATTCCAACATAACTTTTATTTAACTTCTTTTAACAAAAAAAAATTTGTTTGAATTAACATTAATCAGTATAAGCTTTAAGACCAATATGTAATTGCCTAGAGAGGTGGTGTAGGAACCATACTCTCATGTAACATAATAGATGTGAATTTGTTGAACCAAGGTAGTTCTAATAATGTGTTTTAATGATG
>JAOXYD010155161.1:0-10399 GCA_028565735.1 Pinacopodium congolense | reverse complement strand
AGTCAGTGTCTTAACCATAACGCTGCCTTGAATTAGAGAAGACCCTAGATTAAGCATCACTGATCCATCAATTAAATGATCAACGACTGAAGCTTAACTGAATAATTTAGGAAAAGCAACCTGTGACTCTGTTACAATAGATTGAAATTTTTCTAAGATCTTTTATAGTAGATTTTAGTTATTTATTTTTTAAATCATAAAGCTGAGTGTCCTCTAGATAATTGTAATCCGATTGATCTAGTACTTACATCCTATAAACTTCCTCATGGGATCGATACTCGGAGTCTTCAATATACTTCACTTTATTACTTGATTCGACCGGTACGCTTGCCGAATGTTGGTTTTGAATTAAATTGTTAAAATGTGCATGAAAGATAGATTAATTTGAGCTAATTTTGTATGTGGCCAACCGCAATCAATGGTATGTTGTGGCCACCCTATGGTAGACTCCATATCTCTTTCGAAGTGCATCAGAGGCCTTGCTTCAGAAAACTGACCCTCCATCACTTATAATCGCTCTAGGAACTCCAAACTTATTAAATGTCTTCATTATGAACCTTTCCACTGTCGTGCCATCACTTTTTGGAGTAGCCATTGCTTCAGCCCATCTCGAAACATAATTAACATTAATCAAAATAAAAGAATTACCAAGAGATGATGGGAAAGGTCTCATGAAGGCCCAACTTCCATACATTGAAAACTTCAACCACCTAGACGTTGGGAAGGGACATCTTACATTTTATTAAAATATTGTCAGCTCATTGAAATCTATCACAATTTAGCACATATTCCATAGCATGGATAAAAGAATCCACATTATAACACACTAGTTATCGTCTTCCTCGCTCCATAATGCCCTATATAAGGTGAGCTAAGACATTGAGTCAACACATAAATCATCTCTTTTATAGGGATACTTCTATGAATCAAACCATTAGCACCAATTATATGCAAAACAAGTTAACTCCAAAGATAATAAGTACAATAAAAAAATAGCTTCCTTTCTTGATAAGAAAAGTTAGAACAAAGGATACCACCTACAACATAGATTGTTATATTTTAAACCATGAAACAAAAAGGATATTTACTGACATTAATGCTTCATCAAGGAATTGGTCATTGATTCTTCTTTTTGATCTATCACCCCTTCTTCAAGGCATAATAAATGACCCACCACTACATTCTTCACTCCCTTTTTATCTATTATCTCAATATCAAACTCTTGAACCAAAAGCATCTAGTGAGCAAGCATCTATTTAGCATCATTATTAGTAAACAGATATTGTAATGCTACATAATATATAAAAATAATAACTTTTGACCTTGAAAGATAGGAATAAAATGTATCACATGCAAATACCACAATTAGCAACTTTTTCTCCATTGTGGTCTAGTTTAATTATGCTCTTGGCAACGTTTTACTTGCATAATATATTGCGTGCAACTTCATTTCCTTCTATTGTCTAAGAACACATCCTATGGCATGTTTACTAGTCCCACACATAATTTTAAATGACAAAGAGCAATCTAATGATGTCAAAATGATGCAGAGGCAAGTAGCTTTTTCAACCTATCAAAGGCATTCAAACAATTAGTATCAAAATTGAACGACACATCTTTGGTCAATAAATTTGGAAAAAAGGATTAGCAGTAAAAGAAAATTACTTTATAAAATGACAGAAAAACCCTGCATAACTCAAAGATGCTAGAATGCCCTTGATATTGGTAGGTGATGGGAGCTTTTCAGTGAATTTCGTCTTGACTTTATCAACTTCAATTCCCTTTCATGATATTTTATTTCCCAAGAATTCTCTTTCATGCACCATAAAGTGGCATTTCTCTTACTTTATCACCAAATGTGACTTCTCATACCATTGAATAACTCTATCTAGATATTTCAAGAAATTATCAAAAAGTCTATAAAAACAAAGAATTCATTCATAAATACCTCGAGTATATCGTCAATCATGTCTTCAAATATGATCATCTTACATCTTTAGAAAGTGGTAGGTGCACTGCATAGCCAAAAAGCCATCCTTTTATATGCAAATTTTTTGTAATGGCATGTGAAGTTGGTCATCTCTTGATCATTTGGGAAAATGAAAACTTGTTTTTAGCACGAGTAACCATAAAGGAAGAAATAGAATGCATGCTCAGCTACTCTCTCAATTATTTGGTCTTCAAAAGGAAATGGAAAATGATCCTTCTAAGTCATTGAGTTAAGCTTCCTATAGTCAAAATAAACTCTCTATTTGGTGATTGTTCTAGTGGAAATCATCTCTCATTTTTTCATTCTCTAGCACTATCATGCCTCCTTTCCTTGGCACACATTGCACCAAACTCACCCACTTACTAACCAAAATTGGATAAATTATTCCCACATCTAAAAGAATTACTATTTCCTTATTTGCAACCTCTTTCATATTTGTATTTAGTCTCCTTTGTCCCTCTTTAGATTTCTTGCACTCCTCCTCAAGCTTAATCTTATAGGTCACCACTTTGGGGATAATTTCTCTAATATCAAAAATTGTTCATCCTATGGCTCCTATCATTCACTTAATGATCTCTACTACCTTATCTTCTTACTCCAATTTAAGTTGGTTGGATATGATAAATGGAACTATATGATCCTTGCCTACAAAGGTGCACTAATGTGTGAAGGTAAAGGTTTCAACTCCAATATGGTTAGCCTCTTAATGGAAGGTGTGGTGGGTGCTCTGGCTCTCTCTAAGGTTTCTTAGTTTTTTCTCCGCACCCAACTCCTCTTATTATTCCAAACTCTCATCACCGTAATTCCATAATTTCTTTATCTTGCTCCTCTAACTCCTTCATACATTAATCAACTACATCAATCTTCATGCAAGTATTTCCTTCTAATGAATTTTTCAAGGACATGCTTATGTTAAAATCCATTTGTTCATACCATATCCTAAGAACCAAAATCCCTTTATGCACACCCACTAATGCCCTTCTGGTGTTCATGAATGGTATTCCCAAAATTAGTGAGCAATTCCTATCTTCATCAAAATCAAGCATTACAAAATCAACCAAAATTATAAATTTATCCACCTTTGCCAACATATCTTCCACCACTCCATATGGCTTATTAATGGATTTATCTACCAATTAGATTAGTATAAAACTTGCTTCACGTTGCCTAGCCCCAATTTCCTGAAAATCGATAAAGGCCTTAAGTGAATGGTTACTCTTAAATCACATAAGCACTTGAAAAATTCACATTTACCAACAATATAAGGGATAGTAAAACTCCCTGGATCTTGTAGTTTGGATGTAATGATAGAGCTACAACTCTTTAATAAGGCCACCATTTGATTGTCATCCTAAATTTTCATATTCGTTAGGATGTCCTGAAGGAACTTAGCATACATTGGCATGTTCTCCAATGCTTCCATAAGTGACCAGTTGATTTCCAACTTCTTCAACTTCTCTAAAAACTTGGTAAATTGTGCATCTTCTTGATTCTTCTTAAGCCTTTACGAAAAAGGAATTTTTGTCTTCAATAGTAGAGGGGGCATATAAGACTTCTCCTCTTTCTTCTTTTTTTGTTTCTCTTGGCTTCTCTCCTTTATAGTTTTCATCCTTATCACCTGGATCCTCTAGTTTCTTGCCATTTCTAAGTGTAATTTACTTCAATTCCTCTCTTACGTTATTTTTCATGTTGCTTGAGAGGCTCCCCAAACTTCTTGTTGATAAGGTATTTATGAGTTGTCCAACTTGTACCTCTAAGTTATTAATGGAAGATGCATGATTCTTCACTAATTGGTTGAATTTGTCTTCTATCCTATTTTAAACTTCCTCTTGACAAGTGTGCTTAAAACTAAAAAAATCCATCAACTTGTCCATCTTCGACTAGAAGGACCAATTTCTATCTTGATTGGAACCCTGTGGGCCTTATGTTCTCACATTGTTGCATGATTTTTTAGTTTAAGATAAATTTGGGTGATTTTTCATAATTATTATAGTAAGGATTGTTAGCTCTTTGTTGTGCTCCCATATAGTTCACTTATTCCATACCATTGGTCTTCATCATAAAGTAATTGACCGTGCCATGGCTATCTTGCCCACATAGCTCATATTTGAGTTTCATCGCCTTCATCAAAGAGGAAGAAGTACTTTACAAGTTTCTTAGTTTCTCGATGATGGCTAAGATTTATGCCTAAAGGGCTATCACGGAATCCGTTGGTATCATCCCCTTTTACTCCTTGAAGCTTTTTTATTTACTCCTCTCATTTATCCTTATGCATTTATTACTTAACATCTCTTCCAATAAGTCATAAGAAACATCAATTGTTTTCCTCATCAAGGAATCATCAATTGCCATACCTGTGGTGACTCTTATGTGTTAATTCACTCCCATGCTTCATATAATGACTCCCCATCACTTTTATGGAATTTTGTGATTTCTTTGATAATCTGCATAGTTTTTGTCAGTGAGAAGTACTTGGCTATAGATGCTTGAATAAGTTGCATCTATGTAGTGATATTTTCAAGATGATAAAGTTCAACCATGCTTTAGCTCAGTCTTTTAAATTGAATTTGATAACCCAATCTTTACTATAACTTCTGACCACTTGTTATATCGAAAAGTGTCACAAATCTCTAAAAAGTTTGTTAGATGTGCATTGGGTCTTCATTTGTCAAACCATATAATTGCACATTTATTAAAAGCATGTTTAACAAAGCTAGTTTAATTTCAAAGTGTCTAGCTTGGACAGAAGGCCTTTTTATCCCTAGTTGATATTACTATTAAAATGTTGCCTTATGAGGTTCATAAGTGTCCTTTGGTCACTTTTTTACGCTCCTTCTTTCACCAATGTTCTTTGTATAACTTCTCAATGCTTTGCTCTTCTGATCTCCTTTTCCTATCTTGTGATATCCCAAACCTCTTTGTTAACTAACTTGCTTAAGCTTCTTCTGCTCCTTGTCTTCATGCACTTATAATTACACGAGGAAAAGTAACAATTTTCTTAATTCAAGATCACTCAAACAGAACAAGATGCTAAAACTACCAATTCTTCACAATAGTGCCAAAACTTAATGATTCCAAAAGTTAACTTATTTTATACTTTATCTTAAGTATACAAGTCATAAAATTACAGTATAACAGATATCGTCCCATAAGGATTAGGATTAGTCACATAAAAATATGCCACACATTGTTTAAGATAAAAAATCAAATAGCAATAATTAAAAGTAAACTAAAATAAAACAATCTAATAAATTAATGAACATTAATGTAGTAATTTAAGAAATTAAAAATTGAAAATAAGAATAACTTTTATCCATATTTTGTCTCCCTTTTACCTTATTGGTTCAATAATGTTTGACCCAAGTTATTCTAGTGTTTTAGTCATCGTTTCTTAAAGTGTAACCAAATTTTTCTAGTTAAATAAAACAAAAATAGCTTCACAATCTATATATCTATCAAAACCCTTCCTAAATTCCCAACTAGTTATGAAAAAATGCTATAGATAATCAATTAATTAATTAAACTATTTTTTCAACTAATTAATGACCTAATGTTGATGGGCTTATTGGAGTGTCAACCTTCAATGTACATTCAATATAAATTTCCTAGCTCAGTCTCTCAATCTATTATAAGGAGTAAGCACAATAAATCTCACAAACATGTATACGACAGAGTTCAACAAAATAGTTCAAGAGTAATTCTTACAAAGAAGTTTAACCACATATAATGTCAATGAGTTCCTCAATTGTCAAATTTTCCACGTAAAAAGATAGAAAAGAGAAGAAAGAACAAAAAAAAAAAAATCTTGGGAACTCTTCTTTATTTTCCATAGTGTTAAAATTTTAGAAAGTTGGTTACTCTTGAAAAACTTGATGGATGATCATGATTTCTCTCCTTTAAAAGAACTTGGATTTTTCCTTGTTAGGTAAGTTTCTTAAGGATTTGTTGTGGCTCCTAGCATTTCTAATCCTTATATATGTCCAAAACACTTTCAATTCATTAAAAAAAATCTAAAACATCCGTGTTGCTTGCACTAAGAGTAAGTCATGATCATGACTAGTCCCAATCATTACAGGCTTGTTTGTAGAAACCTCTGTCATAATTATGACTTAAGTCAATATTTGGACCTAGATATTTTCCTTATTTCTTCATATTTTCTCTCACTTTGCTATATCATTCAACTCTATAGGAACTCCATTAAGTACCTATAAAATTGAGATAAATTTCTTGCCCAATATCATCACTAAATGGTAGGAATGAATTTAGTTAAGTTTTATATATTATTTCATGTTAATTCATTCACATTAAATTCCCATTAACGACTAGGTGAAAGGATAAATTGCATTAAATTGCGATGACTAGTAAGTTCAAACTCTTAGCATTAATTATGGATTAATATTGCAATTTTTTGAGAAATTTAGATAAAAAATTAGTTGGAAGTCTGCTGTCTAGGGCCATGTATAGTGGGCTAGAAGTCTATATATGGCAGACTAAGAGACTCCTGTAAACTGCCGTATTCTTGTGATTTCAAGACAAATATGGCATGTCACCATATCGCCTTATTGGGGTCTGCCAGTGAAACAAATTAGGCGCAATCTATCTTTTCACCTAGCCGTCTTACCCTAATAAGAAAGGATATAAAAGAGGAAAATAGAAAGGAGGGATGGTAGATATAAAGGAACTCAGAACACAAACATACTTCGCTTGATTTCCCTTTGTTCTTAGCCATTCTTAGTCATTCCCTTTCTGGGTTAGATTTCAAATTTTTTGAGTTGTTAATATGTTACATTGATGTTTCTAGTTTGTTTAGCTTCTTATTAGTAGAATTTTCCATTATGTAAAGTTATTAATTGTCATTTCCTTAATTATTGTTAATTTTCATCTTTGATTTTTTAAAATTAGATATGGTTTTTTTTTATTTTATTCTTTTGTGGATCAATATAACCATGTCTGGCTCGTTATTGTAGGGGTTTGGAGATATTAGAAGGATGAAGGAATGAAAATTAGGAGAATGAAGTTGAACTTGATATGAATTTGTGTTTTTAGGTCTAGGTTGGTCTTAGGTTACATGTCAAGAATTAGGAGTTACCTTTTAAAAATGCGCTTTTTTAAATGACAGCCAAACAATTAACTGTCTTCTTAAAAAAGTTCTTCTAAAAAAAGCTTTACTGATATAAGCCCATCCAAACAGACACTTAGATTCCTACGCTTTCAATTAATATTTAAGTCATTCAGTTAGATATTAACATTTTTAAAATGTTAAAAAAATTATCTTAATATTTAAAAAATATTTAAAAATAATTCTGAACCTACTCTATTAACTGAAGCTATTAACTGTAATGTGATAGCTTGTGATTAATTTATGTGTCAAATGATCCACACATGCCATTTGGCATAAATTTTTACGTGTGAATCTCACAAGTGCCACGTGACAATAGAATCCAAGTGTCCAATGATACTATAACATGTGGCAGTTGACACAAAATAAATCTTCAATATTAAATCTCACACTAATAAGTAACTTGGGCTGAAAACTTTATTAGTAAAGATATGGTTTATAAAATGTGGGAGGTTAACAGTTCAAAACTCGTTGGCAAAAAGTGTGTTTTAAATCTTAATATGTCAACCAATCACTGGATCTTATTCTATTAACCGGGGTCATAATTGCCATGTGGCAGCCTGTAATTAACCTTTCAATAACATGGCATTTTGAAAATTTTATGTGTAGGTCCTACAAATGCCATGTGGCGACCTAAGTGTCTAATGATACTGTGACACATGGGTTAAGTAGATCCACATATGTCACGTGATAGTGTCATATTGTATTTTGAAAAATTGATATGTGTGGGTCTTACAAATGCCACATGGACTACCACATGACAGTAAGACCCAAGTGTTCAATGATACTATGACACATGGCAATAAGCACACAATCTAAGCTCTTTACTCTTTAAATAAGGCCTTTTACATTATAGAATGTTAATCAGCGATTAGTTGGGTGGCAAATAATTCGATGAAGATGTGAAAGGTCTTGCGTCCGAAACACGGCACTTGCGTCCAAAACACGGCAGGCTCACATTTGTGATGCCCTTCTCTCTCCTAAAACGATGTTGTTTTAAAGATCATAATTATTACAAATCCACCCCAAGTGAGTTTTGAACTATTGACCTCCCATATGTTATACCATAGCTTTATTAATTAAGGGGTCGTTTGGTATTACTGTAGGTTATGATTTTTAGTTGTAGTTTTGATATATTTGTATTGATTTTAATGTTTTATCATCGATTTTTGTGCTGTATTAGTGTGTTGTCTTTTTTGATTTATGTGTTAAAAATCAAAACCTAAAACTACAACTATACCAAACATCTCCTAAGCTACCAGCTTAAGTTGCTTATTATTGTGAGATTTAATACTAAAGGTTTATTATGTTGCAATTGCCATGTGTCACAACATCACTAGATACTTGGATCCCACTGCTACGTAACAGTTTACATGAAACTTATAGGATCCACACATATAAATTTAAAAAAAATGCCAAGTGGCAGTGTCATGTGGTATATGTGAGTCATTTAACATATGGACCAATCATAGGTTGTCACGTAGCATGTGTAGGTCACTTGACATGTGGATTAATCATAAGCTACCACGTGACAGTTAACCCAATTAACAGAACAAGATTCAGGATTGTTTTTAAATATTTTTAAATTGTCTTTTAAATGTTTTTGAAATTTTAAAGTTTAATAAAAATATTATGAAATATTAAGGTTTGATCTGAATATTAATTGAAACTTTAGAACGTAAAAGACACTTTTTTAGGGTTTTCTCAATTGTGGAAGCAGCAGAAGCACATTAGAGCACGTTTGATATTACTTTTCGTTTTTGTTTTTGTGTATGTGTATTGATTTATGTGATATTGTTATTGGTTTTTGTGTTATTTTCTGAGTTTCTATACTATATTAGTATGTTGTCTTTTTTAATTTCTGTGCTATTTTTATTAATTTCTGTATTTTTAAAAATAAGAAATAAAAATTAAAAATAAAAAGTGTCCCAAACAAGGCCTAAAACTTGGTGGCTATTTCTTTCACTTAGAAACCAAAGACGAGGACTTGTCAATGTTGACGATTTGGCAATAGAACTTTTTGCGAAACTTATGGAAGTATTGCATGCCCACTTTGTCTAAGTACCCGAGATGGTACTTGTTGAGGAGGAAGCATAGTGGTGCATACCTCTAACAAATTAAATTAAATTAATTGATTAATTTAAATTAAAAAAATACATATAAGAAATAAAAAAATTTATAATTAATAAAATAAATAAATAAATAACGTGGCATTCATATGTGTAACACGTGGATGCAGTATGTACTAATATAGTTTCCACGTCGATATCGTTAACAGAGTATTAACAGTTAGCTAATTTTACAACACGTTAAACGTTGTTACATTTAATTGTTAATTTTTTTATTTAGTTAGTATTAAAATTTTGGATAAAGCTGAGGATTTTTTTTTAATAATTCACCCTAAATTTTATCATTATTATGAAAACAACAAAAGAAAGCAACTTTTGTTTGGAGGCGTAGATGATCAGAACCCTTCATTGCACACTATCGTGCATGTACTATCCTCCGCCACTGCTACTCTCTTTAATGCATATCTAATGGAATTGGACTTTGCGTGACGTCGATATATCTAATTGTCCTGTTTGGTTAAAATTTTCATTTTATTTTTAAAATATAAAATAGATAAAATAATATATAAAAATTAATAAATTACAAAATTAATAAAAATAGAAAAAGCGTAAATCGATAAACTAAAATGGAAAGCAGCTTTGTCTCTACTTTGTAGATTTTTTCTCAGAAGAAAATTAACGAGGTATCTTCTTTTTCAATTACTCATTGAAGACCAGACATTTCGCTATAAATAATTCAGGATGCTGTGGAGGTTGACGTTTTTTGCTAATTAAAGTGGTGTCTAATATAGATTTGCGGAGTTTAATGTAGGCTAATTAGGAAGCTAAGGCTCCTAATTTAAACTTAAAACATTCTCTTCATCGACATCATTTCAGTTCCAGGCCGCTTTTAGCTTTATCTTCATTGAATGTTTTTCTTCAATAATGGGGGACAGGGAAGCTGAAAAACCTGCAACTATGTCAACCAGGTTATTACGTGTAGTTGACACCATCAAGAAAGGTATAACTTTATTTGTGTTTAGGTTGAACGATAGAAATTTTTAAATATTTTATAAATATTAGAATTTGAACGTTTATTTAAATACTATTAAATATTATAGATTTGTTTGATATTATTTTTTATTTTTATTTTTAAAAATAAAAATAAAAAAACTAAATTCTATTCTATTCTATTTTTTATTTATCAAATAAAAAATGAAAATAAAATAGAAAAATAAAAAA
>JAOXYD010155140.1:0-10400 GCA_028565735.1 Pinacopodium congolense | reverse complement strand
TAAGCAAAATACAGACATATAAACATGCATATAAACTCTTCTAAAACATCAAAACATCAATCCATAGCAACAGAATCAATTAGCCACACATTTGAATAAAAACATACATGATATGCATCTTAAACCACATACTATCAATAGATCTACAAGTATGAGCTGAAATAAATAAGTTAGAAGTTACAAAACGTGTTTAGAATCCTTCTAGACAAGTCTTGAACTCCTTAGCCTGTTATATACATCACCACATCTCTAAATCCACCCGATTTAGTAAGAAAATCAAAGCATATGCAAGGATATACACATAAGAACTTATACTTTGATTTAATTCGAAAAACAAGAGAATATAATGAACAATCTGAGTTAGAAAATGCCCTAAGATGATTTATAAACTCAGATATGTTTCTTAGCTACAATCTCCAATAAACAGAACTCCAAAATATAATCAGAAACTCGAAATCTAAGTGTTTGAAGCTTAGGTTATCAAAAAAAAAAAAAAAGAAGAAGAGAGAAGCTAGAGCTTCTCTTACTAGTTTGATCTTAATTCTCTGGATTGTCTGCGTGTGATGTGTTGTTCTTAGAGGTATACAGACTCTGGAAAGCCCCCTCACATGCCAGAAGACAAGGAAATTGATGAGGATCACGCTAAGTTTGAAATTCTCAAGATTTGGAGTTGAAATTATTAACTCTAGAGCATAACAGTACCCTGTAACGGCACCCTCTCATGATGCCGTTATAGCTTGAAACCTGGACACTACAATGGCCCCTTGATCATCAGGCAATGGCACCATCTCATGATGCCGTTATTAGGCAGAATAAAAAGGTGTTCTTCAAGTTTTTGATCCAATCTTCATCATTGAGATCCATTATGCAAATTAAACATAATAGGGCATTAATTAAACAATTAAATACTGAATTAGGGGTCATAATTCAAGAAATTAACCATGAAAATCATATCAATTTGACCCCTATCAGGACCCAAGTTAGTTTGGGAACCTAAAATAAATTGATTACTTTATTTTGTAAGTCTTAAAAAGAAAAATAGAAAATGATTCATGGATAGTAGATGTTTAAGACCATGATTAATGATGCATTCCAATTCATTTATCTTAAAAATAAATATGGATGATATGCTTCATTTAGAGATAATGCCAATGGTAAGATAATGGACATTGGAAAAATTGGTAAAAAAGATAACATCATAATTTCCATTGTACTTTTATTTGAAAGATTAAATTATAATTTATTAAGTGTAAGCCAACTTTATAACAAGGGTTGTATAATATGATTTGAGAAAATATCATACATTATTTTAAAGTTATTGATAATGGCATTGCCTTTTTGGATAAGAGAGAAGGGAATATTTATAAACTTGACCTTAATGACCTCTCTAACCAAACTATAAAGGGTTTGATGTATATGAGTGAAGATACATGGATTTAGTATATGAGGCTTAGACATGTAGTTATAGATCTCATCTCTAACCTCAATTTTAAAAGACTTTTCAATAGACATCTTAACATCGAGTTTAAGAAAGATAAGGTGTGAGGAGTTTATTAAATGGCAAATCAAACCAAGAGATCATTCAAGAGCAAAAAGTCAGTAGCTTCCACTATAATATTGCAATTACTTCATATGGATATGTAGGTCATACAAGAAATGCTTGTCCAGGTGGTAAATATTATGCATTTCTCATAATAGATGATTTTAGTAAGTTTTTATAGGTTTTATTCTTAAAAAGTAAGATTGATGCTTTGGTGCATTTGTTAAGTTTGTAAAAAGTGCAAAATGAAAAGGGGCTCTTAGTTGCATTAACTAGAAGCAAGCATGGTAAGGAGTTTGAATATAAAAGGTTTAGACCCTTTTATAAAGATAATGTCATGTTTCATAACTTCTTTACTTCTATAACCCCTCAACAAAATGGAGCTACTAAGAGGAAAACTAGAACACTATAAGACATGGAAAGAATAATGACAAATGAGGATGAATTTTCAAGGTCTTTTTAGGTGAATGCCGATACAATTACATTTCATATTTCCAATAGAGTCTATATAAAATTAACTATGGATAAAATCCTATAAGATTGTGGCATTTGGAGAACCCTAGGATTAGTTATTTAAAAATTTTTGGTTGTAAATATTACATGTTGAATATAAAACATAACTTAGGAAAGTTTCAATCCAAAGTGGATGAAAGAATTTTTCTTGGTTATTCTTTAATTAGCAAGACATATATGGTATTTAGTAAGAAAAGTCTTATCACAAAAGAGTTTATGCATATTGTCTTTGATGAATCTAACCATACTAATATTAAAAAAAATCTTAAAGACGATGACATAGATTTATCTAAGGATGTGGAAAAATTAACCATTGAAGAAGAGCAGGATGATCACTAAGACATCCCATATGAACCAAAAAAACCTATTGTTAAACCAAATAAGGGAGACAAGAAGAATGGGTAACTTCTAAGAGATTGAAAATTTAAGAAGGATAATCTCTTGGATCAAATCATAAGTGATGTTTATCAAGGTACAATTTCTAGGACTCTTCTTAAGAACGTATCACATCTTGCTTTTATTTTTCCAAATTAAGCCTTAGAATATAGAAGAATCATGTAGTGATTAAAGCTAGATTTTTACCATGAATGAGGAGTTAAACTAATTTTGAAGAATTATGGTGTAAACCCTAATCTAGAATGTTAATAGTATTATCAAAGTTGTTAAAAATAAAATAGATGAATTAGGTTCCACTTAAAAAACCTAGATTAGTGGCTAAAGGGTATAATTAAAAGAAAGTAATATATTTTAAAAGAAACTTTTACATCAGTAGCTAGCTAGGGTAAAAGTAATTGGATTACTATTTGCGTTTACATTAGACATGGGTTTCAAATTTTTTCAAATAGATGTTAAGTGTGCATTTTTAAATGTTTATATTTAAGAAAAAGTTTTTGTTGGCTAACCTCTTATATGAATCAAGATGTACCTAACTATGTTTATAGATTCTCTAAAGTTTTATATGATTTGAAACAAACTATTAGACCTTCAAATAAAAGGTTAAGTGCATTCCTTTTGAAAAATAGTTTTACTGAAGGTAAGTTTGACACAGCACTTTAATTAAAAGGATAAGAATGATATCTTAATTATCTAAATTTATTTTGATGATATTATTTTTGGTGGAAGTAATTAAAGCTTATGCAAGAAATTTCCCAAATGACCCAGTAGAAAATTTGAGACAAGCATAACAGGAGAGCTCAACATCTTTCTTAGACTACAAATTAAAAAAACGAAGGAGGATATCTTCATCAGCCAAGCTAAGTGTATTAAAGAACCACTTAAACATTTTTAAATAAGGTGAGTAGTAGTGATTTCAGATGTTTTTATATAAGGTAAGCGATCATTTGGATGTTACTTTATGGATATTGATAATGTTTTAAAATGGTACTTTACCTTTTTATTTGATGTTCCATTTTAATATGTCACTTTATCTTTTTATTTGATGTTTAATTTTATGATGCTGATTTATCTTGAATTTTTTTCTTTTTTTCTAATGATTTTTTTAAATCATTAAATATTTATAACTTTCATACTATATGGATTAAATGGGAGTGAATTTTTCATATTGCCTTGGTACTTAAGAAACGTATAATCTTATTTTTTATTTTTTAATATCATATGTTTTGTCTTCATTAAAAAAGTGGAGATAATTTACAAAATTAGTAATGATCTCTTCATTTAGATGGGTTGAAAGCTAGCAATCTAAAAGTTGTACAAAGTGATACATTAGAGTCAAATGGATATCTCATGAAGATAATAAAAGGAAATATAAAGATCACATTTTCAAATGATAGATGAAATCAAAATTAAGGAAGTTAAAGGTTTAATGAGTTAACCAATGTAATTATTAGTCGTATTTGGTACTTAACCATGGGGGACTAGATTAGGTTCATTAAAAAAATTTCTAACTTAATGATCTTAAATTTACAAACCTACTTAAGCAATTATGTGGAAGCTAAATTAATAATTGAATAAACGTTATAAAAAATGTAACAAAAAATTGAAGTACCTTGCAATAATGTAAATATTAATGTAAAAGAATGGGGGAGAGAATGTGCAAATCAATTTTTATCGTGGTTTGGTGACAACCTCTTCAACAATAACCAACCTCTTCACCTACTTCTACTCTCCAACACCTTATTAAATATTTCTCTATCATTAAAGAAATTGTATAACTTGGTAGTCCATTTTTTAAGGCTTTAAGGTAACTTTTTATAATCCAATAACTCACAACCTTTCAACCTCTAAAAGCACAATTAAAGAAGTTTTTCACTTAACTCATAAAGTGTTTGAAAGGATTGAAAAATAACTTGAAATAGATGCATAAACATGCATGTAAAAGCTTCAATAAAACCAACACTATACTAAATCAAAACTCATAAATAATGGCTAAAATCACTAGTAATGTGTTTCTTACACTAGTTAGATGATTAACACATTCCTAAAACACCTATTCATAGTTAAAAATTGGCCTACTTGCTGCTTATGATCGTTATTTAACATTAAAAAACAATAAATTCATTTTCTATTTGAGAAATAGTTGTTGATGCATGATTCTCACCCTATGGTTGACCAGCCATTAGTAGACTGTTTTTAAAATTATAAACACAATCTCAATCAATTTAAACCAATCCCAAACATTTTAAAAACATTTCTTAACTTACACACATATTGATAACTTTCCCTAAACATTTTAGCTCAACAAGATGATTATCTTAAAACATTCTCCACACATTTGTTTCTTTGTTATGCAACCTACAAGTATACTCTTAAACATGAATATAATTACACATGATTCCTTTAAACACAAAAAAGAGACCAAGAAAAATTTACAAAAAAAATTACAATAGTAAATCTATAAAAAACCTAACTTGGCCTTTTATCTTGAGTCTTCTTCACTTGATCATTATAAGCTCTATTTTAGCTCCAAGTGTCCATAACTCATTTTTTAGTACTTTATTAATATAACTATCTTTTAGAAACCTTAACTATAACAAAACATTAGTACTAAGATCACCTCGTCATTATCAAAGTAACGTGGAATCTCTCTTGATTCAACAATCTCCCTTTTTTAATAATGACAAAATCATGTGATATTATAACCTATAAACCAATGCAATCACAAAAAAAAAAATCAATATTACTTAAAATTCACCATATACCAAACAACCATTATTCATAAAAAGTAATCAAACAATTATATCTCAATTCAAAATTCAAACGTAAATCATGATACCATATCAAAAACCCCTATTCATTATAACACATTAAAAAATCATCACATTATCAAAATTTTGTTAACTCCACCTAAATGAATCCTAATTTAGTAACAAACTCAAATTTGAAAATTGTTCTAATTTTAAAACATTATAACTCCCAAAAGATAGATTAAAAATCATTTTCCCCCTAAATTCATGCATTATGTTCAATTAATTATTAAAGAAACATTAATCTCCATAAGTAAGACATAATATCACACTTAACACTTATCTTTCCCCCTTTTTAAAATCATCAAAAAAAGGTAAATTTAAGCATACAAAATAAACATAATATTACAAATAAACAAATATTGTAAAAACACACAAGTATTATAATGAACTACCATCTATCATGCCTACCTCACTTTTAATTGTGTAAAACCTATCCTTACACATTGGCTTAGTAAATATGTCAATTACTTGATAAATTATATCTACAAATTCTAGTTCAGTATTCCCATTTTGAATATGATTTCTAATAAAATAATACCTAATTTTATATGCTTTATCTAAGAATGTTGGATAGGATTTTTTTTGTTAGGCAAATTGCACTTGTATTATCACACCTAATAAGAATTTTGTTAAGCTTAAATCTATAATCTCTAAGTTGTTGTCTAAACTAAAAAATTTGAGTGAAACAACTACTAGCGATTACATATTCAGCTTCTATCGTGGACACAACTATGGAATTTTTTTTATTAATCCCAAACATTTAAAAACATTTCTTAATTCAAACACACTGAAAAGTTACCTAAAAACATTTTAACATATCAAATAAGGTGGAACCTCCCTGGGTTCAACAATAATCTTAATATAAATCTTACTTTTACATTTTAATATTTAGGGGCTTATAATGCATATGAATTATTTCTTAATCTAATGTATAAATCTTTCAAGTGCCAAGATAAGTCGAGGATTTAATTTCAAAGAAAAGCTTTTAAATATTTATAAAAATTTTGGGGAATATTTTAAAATATTTTTTAATTAAAATTTTTATCAATAAAATTAGTTTGAAAGTTTGAAAACATAGAAAAATATTGAAAAATAATTTAGTGATTGGCCAACCTAACACAATTGTCGATTAAGGATTTTAGGTATATTGGTTAAACAATGTATCAGTGCGGCAACCAATATTTCTAAAAAATTGAAATTTTTATATATAAAATATATATGTCACTTTGAATGACGCCTTAGTCGACTAGCACAACATATTGGTCAACTAATGTATTTGAGTGCCTGATTATTATGGTTGGAAACCTTGAACTTTTTTTATTACAAGTTTGTAATGTGACATTGAGTGATATAATGGTCAATTAATGTGGTATACTGGTCGACTAATATGAAAAATTGGTCGACTAATAATAGTTATTTTTTCTAACAACTAGTTTTTGTCTCTAATAGCTATTTCTTTTTGTCTAACAACTAGTTCATGTCTTGAATGATATTTTAAGACTACTCGGGATATAAACATATAGTTTTATAGTGTTTTTTTATTTATGAATATAGATTAAAATTTTGAAGAACATATTTTTAGAGTGTTTTAACGACTCTTCTTGCATCTATCCTTAGATAGTGAATTTTTGAGACCTAAAGTATTTATTTAATTAAAAAAATCTTTTTTGATGTAAAATTATTTCCGTAGGCTATTTTTATTTGTTTTGTTAATACTAATGGTTACTCTTACCATTAAGGAAAATTTTATAAGGGTTGATCTTTATCTAGGAAAATAAGATTATTTGTAAGAAGGTTCTTCTTCATATAGATGAAAGAAGAAGTTAGTGAAATTCTAAGAAAGACTAGGGGCATAGATATAAGCAAGAGTTATTTATGAAACAACTATAAAATTGGTTTGATTTTTCTCTTGCCTATACTCTTTACATTATTATTACTTGTGTGTTTATTCTTAAGTTAAATTGGGATTCCATATTATCACCAAATTATATTTTTCTTAAGTTTTTAAAAGTAGTAAAAACTTGTCACCTCCTAATGTATCTTCCTCTTGTATGCCATTAAGGACTAATGAAAATTATGTAAGAAACCCAAAATAAAAAAGGTATGTTATTGTCTTTTTCTTCTTCTTTTACTACTTCTTGTTCTACTTATGACTAGGATTGTCATAGTTATACTGCTAGTAACTAGCACCATTTCACTCTCATTATTCTTTTTTTTTAACAGATTAAAAGTTGAATTAAAGGTATGTTATTTGTAACATTTTATGTCAAAGTCTAATATAAAAAATATCAACTTCACTTACAATTAGGATGCCACTACAAAAGGCTACAATGTGTGCAACTAGTAGTTATGTTTGGATGGAATAATTGCTAAAAAGAAAAAAAAAGTGTGCAATAATAAATATAGCTACCCATTTTTGTTATTCACAGTGTCAGATTTATCAATTCCTTTCTCTTATGTTTATTGTGTTTGCATTTTCTTCCAATTTTGTATTGTCTTTTTAGTGAAAATGAACAAAAATTCAATGCATGAAAAATCAACATGGAAAATTGTAGGTGTCGAATTAAAAAAAATCCTACTCATTAAGTAATATGAATTGTATATAATAATAAGTAGGGTCGTATTTATAGAACTTCGTTAGATTTATTCCTTTTCAAAAATCAACATAATTATATAATGTCATGGGGTTTCAAAAAATAGGATTAAAGCAGTCTAAAACAATACTAATAAAAAATTTAAATTAAAGAACGATAAATAATAATAAAATTATCTACCTAAAGATAATTTCAATTTGATTTAGTGAAATTGACTATTGATGCAAAGATAAATTCCTTAATTCTTGAATAAACCGGTTGTAATTATTAACAAGTTTCAATAACTTGTCTCTCTTTAATTTCTTGACAGCTAAAAGAAACTCTTTGAATATTTCTCTTATAAATAAATAAACCAAAATAAATCTTGAAATTTAATTTAATAATAGTATTAAAAACTAGAGAGATCATCAATTCTAGCCAATAAATATACAAGTTCAACTTATTTAGATTAGAACATATATCTTCACAACATAAATTAAAAGTTTCTTTTATAATCAACTATATTATTTTATAACAACTATTGGAATATTAAAACAATTACTGATTTGAGATTCTAAATGACAATATATGAGGAATTTTTTAATCAATAAATCAAAATAATAATCTTAATAAATTCAGAAGTTATATAAATACTGAAAAATAAAAGAACGATGAAAGTTAACACCAGATATGCAGTTCTCCACGAAATTAAAGATTGGCCAACGAAAACGTAATAGGCACCAACCAGGTGGATGCCAATGCATATATTAGCAAAGTCAATAAGCCAGAAAGGTTCATAAAAGCCAAAACCAGCGAGGAAATGGCCAGCAGCATCATCTCAAATGCTGCTTAACCAATGCAACCACACAGAACATAGAATATGGTCGTTGTCGTGATCCTAATAAAAGATGCCCTCTTCATTGCTTTTTTTTTTTCCCCCAAGGGGTTTTGGTTTTAAAGTGTTCTGTATCTCGATGAGCCCAGTAGAGTAAGCATACGCGAAAGCAATGTCACCAATTTCCTCCAAACTTTCTGTTTTGCTGACACGTCTACTCCAATTGTCACTCCTGTCAAGATTGTCCTTACACATGCCCCACTTGCTACTTTTGCTATGGAGAGTCAAGGCGAATGGAGGAGTAAGCAATGGACATGACTGTTGGTGCTATAGTGAGCCATGAGAGCTTATGGAAATTTGGTACATGACTTGTAGTATTTGGATGCAACCAAAGATTATGATGTATGGGTTCGATATCTGGCACCTTGCATGATGCTGACGCCTGGGGAAACAATTTGAACTCTTCACAGCCACCATTCTAATGGATGCAGTAACAATGTAACTAATGGTGATTCCCAACAGATTTGTGTACTGGGGAAACAATTTGAGCTATTCACAGCCACCATTCTAAGGGATGCAGTAACAATGTAACCAACGGTGATTCCCAACAGATTTGTGCACTGAACTATTCCACATAGTTAAACTTTCCTGCCTCCTAAGTTGGCTCTAAGGGCATCCATATAAGTATAGTTCTCTTGCCAATGACTGGACCAGGAATAAAGGTAAGATTAAGAGGAAAATTAAAGGTGTCATCACCTTGGGCCATGACAACTTTAATTTTTCCTCATAATTTAATTTTTTATTCTTACATTTTTTTCTCTATCTTTTGATAATATGGCAGGATGATAACACCGTTACATTTACTTTCTTTAGCCATCCCTTTCTATTAAGAGCATGCTATGCACCCTAGAGATTGCTATGATAATTCCAACGGGTAAAATTAGAGGGTCAAATCAATTAAGGTCTTATGGTTTCCATTTAAAGGAATGATCGTCTTTTTAATTTTCAATCACATAATGAGTCAGGTAAATAATCACATGATTTTATGTTTATTTTCTCGCATTTTATCACTTTCAATAATTTTTATTGCCTTGTTTGATAGTCTAGGCAAGGTAGTATAGGAAAAGATTACACTTGCGTTGAGTAAGAGCTAGAAGAGAGATCAAGATGTGTCTGACTGGCATAATTTTTATTTTTATTTTTCTACTATTTTTGCATTAATTACTCCTTAAATTCTAATAAAAAATGAGCAAGGACTAGTTTTATGCATTGAAAACATGAATTTGAGAAGATTTAAGTGCTTAAGTTCTCATGTATCCTAAGACACGTTATTTTCTTTATATTATCACTTGCCTTTTCATGAAGGAAATTAGAAACATTCATTTAATGTGTTGTTTCCTTCTTACATTATTATTTGACAGAGTATCATAGTTTCCTGAAGTAAATCCTAAATTTTTTAAGAAAGAAACCATAGAAGATACTGCATGAGTTACAAATGATAGCTAACGCCAGAATGCATGATAGTACCATTATCTTCATTTGTGATTTTCGTTGACATTTTTCAATGCTCTTAATAAAAATGGAACCAAATGTTAAGAGATTGTTTGGTATTGTTGATGGTTTTTGTTTATATATATTTTTATTGATTTTTGTGTATTTTTTGTTTCTGTACTATTTTTTCGATTTTTATGTTGTATTAGTATTTTTATTTTTATACTATTTTTTGTTTTTAT
>JAOXYD010155111.1:0-10400 GCA_028565735.1 Pinacopodium congolense | reverse complement strand
AAATATCAAATAAACAAGTTCCATATTTAAAATAAAATGATAAAAGCTGGAAAATTAATGAATACTCAAAGAAATCCAAAATTCAACACTTTACCTAATGTAAACTAAGGTAATCTAAATTAATAACCAATGAAGTATAAACCAATCTCAATTATCAAACCAATTTCCTAAGGGATAAAAAAATCCAGCACATTAAACATAAATCAAATATGAAATTGAAACATTAAAAAATCTAGAATTATGCCAAAATTCATCTATGAATCAAAACTCAATTAAAATTATCAATCAAATAATCCAAGCAATATCTAAAAATAAATGAAAATTAAAGAAGAATAACCTAAGACAAAGGGTTAAACATTTGAAATTTATTCATAAATCATAAACCAGCACTGCCCATTCAAATATAATCATCAACCATCCATTTTTCATGAAATGTCAACTCAAAATCCCTAAAACAATTCATCTAGACATCCAAAACTAATTAAATTCAAAAATACTATCTAAAAACATCAAATAATCTAGGATAATAAATCAAAAAATCTAGAAACACTTAAAGATTCAACTATTTAATCCATAAAAATGAAACTTGACTCAAAATCCTAAAGGAATGCTTAATAATGTCCAAGAACAAAAGGAAAAATCAAAAGAAAATAAGAAGAATTTCTGGATTCTATTATTTGCTAGTCGATGGATCCCTCTACTCTTTAGTATTTTATATCCGTGCTTTATTAGGTTTTTTTTGCTAGATAAAATGATAGTTCGCTGTGTAGGGTTCGCATAAGATGTATATCAGTTGACCAATGTGTTTTGTTTGGTCGATTGATGTTATGAGAAGCATAATTCGATAGACTGGTCCTTGAATTCGGTCTATCGATGTCTTACCTTCGGTTGATTGATCCTTGCAATTGGTTGATCGATGTCTTGCCTTTAGTCTACTGATCTTCATAAAAGTGACTACTCTAACTTCTATCAACGTTTTGCCTTGGATGTACCTATCTTGCTTCTTTTTGGCACCAAATGTATATAAACACATTTAACCTATCATTAAATGTAAAATGAAGATAATTTGAGAATTTAAATAATAAAATAGGATTGAAATCACATCTAATTGCATAAGAAAACTTAATATATTCCAATCTTATCAGTAACATAATAGGCCTATAAACATTAGGATAATAGTCAATTGAAGAGAGGTCTTAATTGTTTGTTAATTACCCTTAGGATTACTTTAAAACTAGAGGGTAATTAAAGCTATAGGATAACTAGGATCAAGCATAATTGAATTGATAAGGTGAGGGGATAGCAAAACAATGATAGAAGTAATTCCTAATTTTTATCATTGGTTTTTCTCAAGTTTACAAATTCATCTTTAATTGTTAAATTGTTAAATTATTTTATTTTAATTTGTTTTCAATTATATTAATTATATTATGTGCCTTAAAACAACTTGTAAATCAAGTTATTAAGTGACTAATTTCAATTCCTATGAGAACGATATCAATTATACTTCAAAATTACGATTCGTAGATTTACGGTATGGTATAAAACAAGAAAACAAGTTTCTAGTGCTATTATAAACAAAAGAGTGATTTTAGAGTCTTATTTAATTTGAGTGATTTTGATTTTAGAAAACTGACTATAAGGATTATAAGAAGTTCGAGCAAGCTAGTCGGCACAAATGTTTCAAATATGACAAAACAAAACAGGGAGATAAGAGAATCAAAGTGTTAAGAGGCCATAGAAAGAACAATGGCAGAAGAAGGAGAGCAAAGAAGTAACCAAAGGACCCTTATGATATTTATGCCGCTTAGTTTTATTTTCAATCAACAAGGGATTGCAAGACCTACCATTTAAGAAAAAAATTTTGAGATAAAATAGGATTTTTTAAACATGTTCCAAATTAACGTTAAGTTTTATGGATGTGGTCAATAAAGACCCTAATGCACACTTGGTGAATTTATTGTAGATTTGCGACACTTTAGATACAATGGATTATCAGAGGATACTGTAAAGATGAGTTTGTTCCCATTCATAGTAAAGGATTGAGCTAAAGCATAGTTAAATTCTTTCAATTTGAAGAATGTTACAACATAGGAGTAGTTAGTACAAGCTTTCTTAGCCAAGTATTTTCCATTAACGAAGACCATAATAATCATAAAGGGTATCACAAACTTCTAGTAGAGTCATTCAGAGTCCTTATATAAAGCATGGGAGAGATTGAAGGACCTATAGAGGAGCTATAGTGGATCTTGTCGTGAGATACAAAATAATAAATTACCAAACTAACCTAACTAACTATGTAGTAAGACAACTTAGAGTCCATCCAACATAGAAATGGTATTGTTCTTTAGCTACTTCTAATGTTGCACAGAAGGAAAATGAAAATAAAAAAAAACCCCTGATGCTATGGAAATTTAATAAACTAAAAGACTGTTAGTGAAACTAAAGCAGGCAACATAAGAAATCAAATAACGAAGACAGAAAGTTGGGCAAAAGATGTTATCTAGACTTATGAATTACAACTAATCATAAAAAATATAAAGATTTTGTTATACTTAAGATGCTAACCTATAGACATAAATAAGCTCTTGCATCCTAAGTTCCTTCAATTTTAGATCAGTCCTATATGATAGAAAACTTACCCTTAGTTATACGATATCTGAGAACAAGCTTTCTAGATTTAGTAGTGCAACCGCATTAAGAACTAGGGAATGACTAACTTAGACCATAATCTCGAAAGCTCATATCATGTAGTCAAAAGAATCAAAACTTTAGAATAATTTATTAAGTTTCCCTATAAAATTAATTAACCTGTCGCCACTTAAGGATTTCGCTTAACAATTACGGATCAAAATCTAAAACTTAACAATTAAACTAGAAATTAAACTTAGGATGGCCAATCTTATGAATTAATTCCTAATTCATGGAATTAATTCTAAATTACAATTTAATCTTAGCATAAATCACAATGCTCATTCAAATCCCAATCAATTCTCATAATTATAATGCATTAATCAATCTAATATCTCCAAACCCAATTAAAACTAAGCTAACATAATGAAAATAAACAAAACACAATTTAAAATTAAACACAACAAAAAGATAAATGCATAAATCATAAAGAACAGATAAGATCAAGACAAGAACTTAAGGAAAATTAAGGAGCTACCATTAAATTAATACTAAATTAATATTTAACAAGTATTTAATAAAACCAAAACTAAAAACAAGAGAAAATAAAATGAAAATACATAAAAATTATAAAAACGTAAATAATAAAAATAAACAATTCAGAAAACATCAATTTAAGGTTAGAATGTGAAATAAGATGACAAAATTATGAAAAGAACCTAAAACATATGAAAAATAAGAGAAAAACTAGGGATGCCCCTCAAAGGGATGTATTTTATAACATTTCACATGAGTTTCAATGTCATTTCATCCATATTTCTATTGTTTGAATGTCTAATTTGTGTTCTTTTTTAGTTAACATGCTGATTTGACCTTAAGATACAAATACAAGATGAAAAGGCCTAGTTTGAGAGTGATTAGGTTGATTTCAGTGATGCATTAGGTACACTTTTAGAGATTATATTATTCTGAAATTTTATGAGGTGCAAGAAAATCATATGAGGACCCTACATAACAAAATTTGTGGCCATTAGAGGTGCGTAAGAGGAGTTAGAGTAGAAAATGAGAAGAGGGCATAAGCTATCAACAAACCAGTGTTTGGGGTGTTTTTTAACAACTTAACTGATAGTTGAACCCTTAACACCAACTTAAAGCTCTATTTAAGGGCTGTAGAACTAAAAAGAAGAAGAAGAAGAAGAAGAAGAAGAAGAAGAAGCTATCTTAAGCCAAAATGAAGGGTAGAGTTGACTTTTCACTTTCCAATCGCATAAAAAACCTTAAAGGACGTATACATAGCAAATTAGGAAGCCCTTAAGTCTTTGTGTTTTCCTTAAATTTTCCTTAGGTTTTAGGTTTTTTTCATCTATTTTGATGTTCAAACCTTAGATTAAGTTGTTTAATTATTGAACTCTAGTTTATTTCGGTTGTCACTGTTGTCTTTTTCTATTTTCATTTTTATTTCCATGTATTTTATTTAAGTTATGTTAAATACTTATGGAAATCTTTGTTTCAGTTAATAGAATGTTATTTCTTTAATTGTCATCATTGTTCTTGGTATTTCCTTTATGTTCAAGCGGGGGAGTATTTGATAGAAATGAGTTTTATCATATTTTTTTGTACAAATTCACTTAATTTCATTCTTATTATTTGTTTAAAAATGCTTAATTGATGTTATATTATGCTTAATGAATAGGTTATCCCCTTTTGGATAAATTCTGGAGCAAAAAGCCAAAGGTTACCTCAAATATGAAGCAAAAAAGAAAAAAGAAGGATAACAGTGCAAGTCACATTTAAGGGATGCGACTTACTCTTTTAAGACACAAAAAGAAGCTCTTAAAAGATTTCTTTGTATAAGAGATGACAAGAATTGTTTTAAAATAAACCAAGATACAAAGATTTACAAGCTTAACAGGAGACGTAACAAATCTTTTAAAGGAGGAGGACACGTTGCTCTTATAAAAGGGCAAAAGAAAAATGGTTTAAAAAGAGGCAACAAATATATTTAAGGAAAGCTCGGCAGATGGTGTTTTAAAGAGAAAGTTTAGAGTAAGATAGGAAAAAAATATTTTGAAAACAAAGCCTTCTAAGGGAAATGACAACGAATGCTTTAAAACTTTCCAAGAGAAAAAATAATATAAAAAAGAGAGGAGGCAAGCTTAATGGAGTGATGGACATGTATGCCACTCTTTGAACACATAAATAGAAAAAAGTGTTAAAGATTTCCAACTGCAAAATCATTAGAGAGAAGTAAAAAGTCTTTCCTTGAGTGGCTTGACACGTAGCCCTAAGGAGAATAAGACAAAAGCTTTAAAGTTTTAAAAGCTTGGAAGAAAAAATGTGGAAAAGGAGCAGTGTTTTCACTAGGTGAATGGTTTTCCTTAGAGCTTGACAATGACGACAAAAAGAAGTTGAAAAAGGGGGAGAGCCTTCCTTAGATGAAGCGTTCTTGGAGGAGCATTTTTCTTGAACTTTCCCATGGATTTTCGTTATTTCACTTTTGTCGTTTCATTTTATTCGTAGCTTTCATTAGACTTAATTGTTTCTTTTCATTTTCAAGTGCTTTTTTTCCATTTAGTTCTTTTGTTTAATGCTCTCATTTGTTATAATATTTGGGTCTTGTTTTACGTTATTTTTTATTGTATAAACTTGAGATTTTTATTAATTAATGTTTTTATTTGTTTTTCTAGCACTATATATTATATTATGTTTGCTTGTTTATTATTAGTTTATCATTTGTTTTAGTTAATTTCGTAATTTTAGCTTAGGTTGCTCTTGGGTTGGAAATTATTAATGGGATTTTGGATGAATAATTGTAAGAATTGATTGGACATTGCGTTTTAGGTCAAGATTGAATTGGAATTCCAGTTTAATGACATGAATTAAGGATTAATATATATGGTTGATCACCCTAAGTATAATTTCTCAATTAATTGCTAAGAATAAGCTTGTGATACATAATAGTCTTAATGATTTCCGCAAGTAGCAACATGTCAATTAATTTTGTCAATGAACTTAACTAAATAATCTAGGATTTAAATTCTCTAAGTTACACAATTTGAGGTTGTGGAATTGTGGCTTAGGCTAGTCATTCCCTAGTACTTAAAGCTGTCACTCCAATAAATCTAGAGATCTTATTCTAGGTTATCATGTAATTAGGGATATTTTTAAAGCTTGTTAAATTTATCTAAAATAGAAGGAATAGGATTCAAGAGTTTATTTGGATTTATAGGCTGGCACCTTAGGCTAAACACAATCTATATATTTTCATGATCAATTATAAGTCCTGAATCTTATAAATATATTCCACCCAGCCTTTAATATTTGTTATTTATTTCCCGTCTTTTGTTTTGTGTTCATTTTTTTTAATCTTTCTGTTTAGTTTAATTGTCTTTGTGTTCAGGGGTTTTCTCTTCCTTTTTTTTTTCTTTTATCGCGACCTTATGAATAATTTTTAAACACAACCAGTTCTATGTGGGATTGACCCTGACTTACCCTAGTCACATAGATAGGATTAGTTAGGTATTTTATTATTTGGTGAGCTCGTAACAGCCCTATTAATTTTTTACACTATTTTCGGGGAGCTAGTGCTTGTGTTTTAGTTATTTCTTGTGTTGTTTTTTTCTCTTTGTTATTTTTGTGATCATCTTGACTTTTGTTTATTTTAGTTTTGTAGCTTTTTTTGATTCTACAATCTTTTAGCTGCGATGGCTCATTATCAGGGTACTTTTAGTTCTGAGTTTTCCTTCTATCCTTACTATGATAATGACCTTGACTCTGCTACTAGTTCTTGGTTGGGAATCAATTGGATAATTTTACATTTTTAGATGCGCAAGTACTAATGGATGACCAAGCAACTAATGTATGTGAGATTTGCTCATTTTTTGGTTATCATATTCGTACTTGTCTTATTTTGTAGGATGAGTAGTACATGTTCTATGCTCTATCATACTACAACCAAGATAGAGCACATTTCGACCATACGTCCACACCTCCACCATCACCACCACAAGCTGATGGTCACTAGAGGGGATTATATTGAGTTTAGCGACAAGTACTCTTCAATTCTAATAGGAAACGAGGAGTAGCTTGAAGTTCTTGGAAGATCAATTGATCCTCTTAGAAGATGTGGTTCAGAGCATGAAGCCCAAGTGCTTATAAGCATTCTTAGCTAGTAGGAGAGTGATGCTGAGGAGGTGTGAGCTATTACATTAGAGAATATAGAACAATGGGAGTAATGAGAAGCAATAGAGGAAAGAGCGAGACTAGCTAAGAGAGGAAGAGCCACTAGCTTAAAGAAAAGAAGGAAGATGTGCAACTTGCTAAAGTAAGTGATACATTTCATATTATTGCTATAAAAAAATTTTGTCCTTTTCCCAACAGTTTGAAGAAAGAGGAAGAAGAAGAGAAGAGGAGGAAATAAAAGCTATAAAAAGTGAAGTTTTTAGAAGAGTTATGGGCAAGCAAGATGTAGGTGGAAGGTGGCAAGCAAGATGTAAAGTGTCCACCACCATTGCCTAATCTACTACGGAGACCATCCTAAGAGAAGGGCGATATCTAAAAACGAGAGTGCACATTGGAGTATGATAGTGACACAATGTAGTTCCACCTCCTCGAAGCTTTGGAGCATCGTGCTATATATGAGCATACTTCGAAGGAACTTGCTCTATGCTCATCTATGAGTTTGAGCATGCTTCATATTGGACTTACACATCTATTCAGTAATGGATAATGTTGAACATGCTAAGGGTCAAGCTTATAACCTTAACTAAGCATTTATTAGGAGATAACCTAACCTTTTAATAAAATTTTGTATGTTTTCTTTTTATTAAATAAGTTATTTAGTTTCCTTGTGTTTAAGTGTTTTTCCTTTCCTTTTTTTATGGTTTTTCTTATAAGGAGTAAAAGTGGATGGCTATCTCTCCTTCTAGTACTTCATGGATTTCCTCGATTCCAAGGGAGTTCTCTTGTTCCCATCCTTATGTTCTATTGAATTTAGGACGTTGAGGACAATGCCCAGGTTAAGTATGTGGGTGGGGCAAGGTTGAAAATTTTTGCACACTTGAGATATTGTGAGTTTGATGGTAATGATTTGAATGTGTTAGCTTGAAATGACTTTGTTCTTTAGTTAATAGTTAATTATGGTACTTGAAGGAAATTTATTCTTTTAATTTGAGGATCTTTGCTCAGCTCCTGAAATGATGCTAACTTTTCTTTTCTTTTCTTTTGGGTGCCTTGCATGTGCTTGTAGTAGCCTATTTGTATGATATTTAATGTTTAAGTCTATTTTTTATAGTTTGTCATATGAATGTAAAATGAGATGTTTAGAATAAATTGTAAAAAAAAAAGAAAAGAAAAGAAAAAAGAGAAAAAAAGAAATAAAAAATAAAGAAGAAGAAAAGAAGAATAAAAAAAGAAAAAAAGAGAAAGGAAAGTATCCTTGTTATTACGTTGTTGAAAGTGTCTTTGTTTTTATGTTGGTGAATAAAAAGTGTCTTTACTTTTTTGTTGTTGTTGTGTAATGGGAAATTCTCACTCCGCTGGATTCAAATATAATTGTTAGCCCTATGGCACCCAAGAGAGGAGGGGGGTGAATTGGGTGTTTAAAACTTTCTTGCGGAATTAAAACACATTAAACACCTTAGGCCAATTTCAATTAAATGCAATCTCTAACCAAAATTCAACTTAAATGGAATTCCAAACTTTGTGTCAATATTAAGCAAATACAAATGCACAAATATAAAAGAGTTAGGGAAGAGATGAACACAAAGATTTATAGAGGTTCGCCTGCCCTAAAGATAGACTACGTCCTCTCTCCAACTACTTCTTAGAAATTCACTAACAACAATCTTGGTTAAAGGCCAAGAGGAACCTTTACAACGATCTTGATTCAAAGCCAAGAGGAACCTTTAAAAAATCTTGTTCTAGGTCAAGAGGAACCTATCACAATATTGATTCAAGGTCAAGAGAAACCTATCCAACAATCTTGATTCTAAGGCTAAAAGGAACCTATCCAACAATCTTGATTCTAAGGCCAAGAGGAACCTATCATAATCTTACTTAAATGGGTGAAGATTAACCCATTACAACAATCTTTTTATGGAAAAGAGGAGCCTTACAACCACAACCAAATTCTATGATTTTGTCCTACAAGGACAGCCCTTAAACCAAGCTCCCTTGAGCTTTAACACAAGCTTATATAGCTTATTGAACTTTGTTCAAAATCAATACAAGATAAGGGCTCAAATGTAACAAATGCAATATGGAATGTTCAATGTACAATTAAGGCCTACACCAATCCAATTAATAAACAAGGATTAACACAATCGAAATCTTCTTTATCCTAGGTGAAGAGCAACCTATCAAATTAATTTTAAATGGAAAAGAGTAGCCAATACATCAACTAAAGTCAATCCCCTAATTTAAGTCACCAAAGCACACCTTCAATGATGTTTCACTAAAGCTCATGCAATAAAACCAACTCTAAAAGTTCTGGAGGCAAACTAGAATTATAACTATCCTCTTAGCACTTCAATAGATCATAAATAATCAAATTGAAACATTGAAAATGTGATTAATGCATTTAACAATCAGATTCATCCAATATAAACCCAAGCTGTCAAATATATATGCATGCTTAAAGTTCCAGCCTATAAACACACAAATTTAATCAATGAAATGATGTAAGTTAAATGAAATAAACCTACTAAAACATCAATATATATGTTAAAAATTAATAGCAGTATCAAACACAATTTTAGCACATCAATTGAATGATGAAAATCAAGCACAAAGCTAGAATGCTCAAACTTGGACAGCTTTGAGCAACCTGCAAAAATTAAGGTAAAAAAACAATATAATAACTTAAAAATTGAAAAAACATACTAGCACACTCTTAAGACCTTAAGAAAACTGATAACATCAAACTTCTGCACCTAGAAACTAATTAAGACTCAAAATCAAAATGTTTAAAGGTGCTATATAGAAAAATTGACAGTTTTGACAGACTTGAGCAGTCTGTGTTCTTTGAGTTCAAACACATGATTTGAGTGCTTAAAAATTGAAGTAGAAGATCCTATCCACTCTTGAGACTTTAAGAAAAATGTGTATGATAATTTTGAATCAATAAAAATAGTTTTGCAAGCTCAGGTTTGAAGAACACAAAAGTTTTAAAACGTTTAACCAAAACAGAGACAGTTTTGGTATGTTGATCGTTGAAAGCTTAAAAAAAATGATTTAATGAATCAAAAAATCAACTAAAATGTTTATGAGATTCTTTTAGGTATAAAATAACTAAAAAAACAAATTTTGTTACACAAAAAATGAGTTTAAAGTAGCAAAAACGTGATTGAAGGAAAACTGTACAGAAAACAAAGAGAGCTTTGAATATTTCAGATTTTTGATTTTTTAATTCATTTTTCCGAGGTTCTAAACTTGTTAGAGATGTTTAGGAATCATATATATAGTGTTGGGAGATGTTTGGAGTTGTTAGAAACAAAAACTAGTCGTTTGGGAGGTTAAGAAGTTGTTAAGTCTAAAATAGGAAACTAACCGTTAGAGTCTGACCCTTCAACGGCACCCTCTGGACTGATCAATGACGCCGTGGTTCTAAAAAAAACCTGCCATTGATAGCTTCTGGAAACAAGGGTACAATGGCACCCTTAAGGCCCGCCAGTGATGGATTATTAGCCTGCCGTTTTACGTCTAGAAAGCATGAAAAATACTCCAAACTAACTCCAAAACTTTCCAAACAAATTCCTAACATTAAACAA
>JAOXYD010155100.1:0-10400 GCA_028565735.1 Pinacopodium congolense | reverse complement strand
ACCTCTCAGTATAATAAGAAATTGGCTATTGCTCCTTTTTCTTAGCACTATTTTTTTACTTTACATTATTTTTTTCCATTTAAACTTTTTATGTTTATGCATTTTTCACTTCTCTTCATCTTTTTACAATTGATGTCTTTCATATTTCTTTAATACTTTTTAATGATGTAGAAAAGGGGGAGAAGTACAAGTGATATTTGTTGGTTCATATTTTTTCATGTTGTTTGATATGAGTTGCTTTAATGCATGCATTAAGGGGGAGTGTAATTTATATGTGATTATTTAATTATATATGATGTGTGTTTATAAATTGGTATATTTGAGTTTGTGAAAAGTATGTTTATGCATGAATTGATATGAAATGGATGACTTTGAATAAACAATTTATATGAAATGATTGACTTTGAATGTGTTCTTCTATCTCCCAATATCATATGTTTTATCATTATCAAAAAGGAGAAGATTATTGAATTAAGGGAGGTTCTAATCTTAGTTTTGATGATAACGAAATATGAAGTTTACTAATAATTTGAGTTAATGTTTTAAAGGTCAAAAGATAAGTACATATGATGATTAAGAAAAGGTTAATTCAAACATTATGGAAGATCCAAGATCATTTGCTCTATTCATTAAACATGTGTAAGTATCACTTGAAATTTACATATTCTAGGGGCTCAACTTTTTCGCTCATGCATATCATAAGTCATTAAATTTTCGCATAAAATTTTCCATTAGCACTTGAATAAATGTATTGAAAAAGGTCTTTAATTGTGTTTTGAAAATGTTTTAAAATAGGTTTGATATTAGGAAAATAATTGAAAATATTTGAAAGTGTTTTGATCATGTTTTAAAATATTTTTCTTAAATATTAACGATCCATTTTAGTTGCTGTCAAAAAGAGAAAATTTCCTTTTTCATTGTAATTCATATGATATTTTAATTCCAATAGCTAGTCAATCATTCTAAAGGCTCTTACACATCCTAAACCTTGTTTCTAACACTAGCCGTCCAAAATATTCAAGAAATGTTTTAAAGAGTGTTTTGATCTCACAAAGACAGATTCAATAAAGTTGTCAAACTTTAATATATTTATCTCTCTCAATCTAATTATTGCTAACTCCATCTACAGTATGTGTTTCTAAACCCTTTAAATCTATCTCTATTACATCTTTAAAGGGTTTATTGTACTAACTCTGGATTGTTATTCTTATGCAAGGATTGATCATTGAATATTTTTTGTTATTAAACTTTTTTTAAGTGTCTTATATGGTTGTTGCTTTAATTTTCTATTCAAATGTTTCATACCTTTCGATGATATTTAAAATTAATTTTTTCCTTAAGGTCTTAGTGAAGTTTCAAGTTGATATTTATCATTTAATTATGTTTCTTGATTTTTTTACATTTACAAGACAATATATATAAATATATCAAGTGTTTAGAATGATTCTTATTTAATTTAGATTGATCAATTTTTAGTTGAGTTTTTGTGTGATTAATTGGTTCTTTTGTGTTCTTTTTAAGTCTCTAAGGAGTCCCAAAATGTTTTTCTTACTTATATTGCATCTTTAAATGAGTTTCTTGGCATAAAATGCTGTAAAGATGAAGCTATCCAAATTTCCAGATTTGTTGTTTTTATTCCATCTTCATTATTAGTGTTCCAAATCAAATAAGGTGATAGTCTATATGGACCATTCTGCTTTCAAGTATTTGATGAAGAATCCAGGTACAAAACCATGATTGATTTGATAGGTTCTATTTTTATAGGAGTTTAACATTGAAATCAGGGATAGGAAAGGAGCTAAAACTTTTGTACCTGATCATTTGTCTTATCTTAGTAAAGAAGTAATAGATAAAGGAGAAGACCAAGACATTAGGGAGGTCTTTCTTCAGGAATAATTACTAGCTTTAATTTCCCTGCAATGGTATATAGACATTGTGAACTACTTAGCTAGTAATGTTTTTCTCCTAATTTTTCCTATCAATAGAAGACGAAGTTCCTTATAGAGATTAAGTGATATCTTTGGTATAACTCTTTTTTATATAAGATTTACGCTAATTAAATTATTAGGAGATGTGTACCTAAAGAGGAAGTTCCCTCCATTCTAAGTCATTTTCATTCTCGAGAGACTGAAAGACACCTTGGCCCTACGAGAAAGGCAAAAAAGGTGTTAAAGTGCGGTTTTTATTGGCTTACCTTATTTAGGGATGCATTCCATTTTCTTAAACTTTGTGATAGTTGTCAAAAGATAGAAACAAAATTAAAGAGACACGAGATATCACTGAATAAAATTTTTATGTGTGAGATTTTCAATATATAGGGCATTGACTTCATGGAACCTTTTCCCAAGTCATACTCCAGCCAATATATTTTGGTGGCTATGATTATGTAAGAAAATAAGTTGAAACAATTGCTCTACTAACTAATGACTCGATGGGTGTGGTTTGATTCTTAAAGAAGAGCATTTTTACATGATTTGGGATACCTAGAGCTATTATAAGTAATGGAGGATCACACTTTTGTGATAAAAAATTTGATTCCCTTTTGACTAAATACGATGTGACCCATAAGGTTGCCACACCTTATCATCCTCATACTAATGGTTAAGTGGAGATATCAAATCGAGAGATTAAGAGAATTTTAGAAAAGATCACTAGTTCTTTGAGGAAATATTGGTTGGTGAAATTGGATAATACTTTGTGGGCTTATCACACTACTTTCAAGATTCTCATAGGAATGTCTCCTTATAGGTTAGTTCATGTTAAGACTTATCACTTACCTATGGAGTTAGAACATAGAGCATATTAGGCCATTAATTTTTTGAATTTCAAAGAAAGTGGAAAAGGAATGACTATTACAATTGAACAAGTTAGATAAGTTTCATCCCAATGTTTATGATAACTCTAGACTGTATAAGGAGAGAGTCAAGAGATGAAATGATAAGCATATCCTTCATCATGAGATTCAGATTGGTAATAAGCTCTTAGTTTATAATTCACGGTTAAAACTCTTTCTTGGAAACTCTAATCAAGATGGAATGGCCCTTTTGAGATTACCAAGGTTTGTCCATATGAAAAAATTGAAGTAACCAATGGTCTCTTAAGTTTCAAAGTCAATGGATAAATGACTAATTTTTTGTGCCTAGTACAACTGAGGATTACTTTTCAATCCTCACTGAATAAGGAATTTTACCTTTAGTTAGTTAATTATATGTCTTACCTTTATTTTGTATGCTAAGACCTTAGCTTATTGTTTTGTAACCTTTTTAGTGTGTTTTTAATTAAAGCTTTGTGTGCCTTCCTTAGTGTTTCTTTTAATTTTAATATGATTTCTTTAGTTTTTTAATGTTTAAAATTCCCATTGTTGAGAAATTTGATAAACAATCCTCTTAATTTTATTAGCCCTTGATTTGGAAAGCATTTGGTGGAGTTTTTAGGGATAAAATCATATGGAAATAGGTTAAATAGACCATAAATGATGGTTTGATAAACCACTGTTGATGGTTTATCCAACCTGAGTTGATTTTCGCATTCTAAACCATCAACAACGGGTATCAACAGCATCGTTGAGGACTTAGCAATTGCCGTTAAGCTCCGTATAAATCACAAAAATGACATAATATTGGTTCAAACCCTAAATAAACTCCTAATCTCCTTCTTCTTCCTCGAATTTTCACCTCTCATTGTCGACTACAAACCCTCACCACAAGCCATTCTCCTTTTTACCTTTTTTTTGGCTCAAATCTCCATTTTTAATTATTTTCTCTAACCATTTACCCTTCATAACTCATTTCCATCATCAAAACTCTATTTTACACTCATTTTCATCATTTTTTAAACCTTATTATTGCTCTTCACACTCTTTTTTTCATTTTTTCTCTACTTTTCTTGGTCATTTAGGCATAAAGTTGGTACCAATGTGTCTGCTCCTTATAAGCTTTCATTTGGTACTAATTTCATCACCTATCTCACTTACCGTCGTCAAGGGAATATTTTATGGAAGCGAGAATATTGCAGTGAGGTTGATATCGAAGGCTACTGTTTATCTGAGACAATTTTTGAACTCTTTTTAGTCACAATACTACACAATTTGTAGTTAGATGGTGCTTAAGGCTTAAATGAGATAATCTTCCTAAAAGAAGTTGGCTTTTGACAACACTTGCTTCACTAATTTTGAGAATTACGAGTAGTATGAGGCACATAGGGGTAATTACATTATCAGTGAATGATTGGTAACCCTAGTTCTTGAGTCTAAGTTTGAAATTTCCAGTGCCTTAAAAGTTTTAGGTTAAGAGGCAATCTTATCCATTGCTAGCTCATACTATCTAAATTTTATTCGTGAGTTCTATGTAAGCAAAGAAACCAAGGAGGAGGCTGACATTATTAAGGTGCAATCTATCATGAAAGGTACTCCTATTCATATTAATCCTACTTTCATTTTGGACTTATTAAGGGTACTTGATGAGAGAGATATGTTTGGTAATATTAAGGATACTTTTAACTGAGATTCAGTCTCATCCGATCTTAATTTTTCCATCAATACTATTAGAGATGTCTTAGGGTGGGTTAAGAAGGACCCCTGAGCCCTCACTACTTCACACTTAGGGTCTGAGAGCACATCACTATAATATTACTGAGTGCCAATGTCACCCCTATGGCTAGTGATCTGAACGATCTTTGATTTGGAGATGCTTATATCCCTTATAAGATACTTTATGGATTATGGTCAATTCAAGGTCTCCCATTGTCTAGATTCATCATTACTACTATGTGGGAGGTTGATGGGAAGTAGAGATATATCAAGAACTTCTACTATCCATGATTATTGACTCAAATATTTAGAGTAGCAGGAGTTCCTCTCAATGGCGAGGTGCCACTACAGCCTTTAAGAGGGCATACGATTATATATTCCATAGTTAAGTTGTGGAAGTATGTTAGAGTCCGAGGTGAATGGTGTAACATCATTATATGAATATTGGTAGAAGATAAGAGACTCGATGAACCTATTATTCCAGCTTCACCTACTGCACCTAAGTAGGTTATGGGTGAGGCATCATCTGAGACTACACTTAGTGTTCATCCTTTACCTCTAGATTCTCTTATTCTTCTTTTTACCATCTTTTGCTTCACCTCAGGATGACATTATGATGACTTTGTTGAGGATGAAAGGTCATTTTAATTCCAGCCTCTCAAAAATCCGTTCTAAGCTTCATTCTAGTTTGGATACATTCAAAGTTGAAAGGATCGCCTCGACTAGCAAACGGAGAAGTTGTGGGAGTATTAGTAATTCTGTGATCAAGGCCCCTAGTAGTTAGTTATTTTTGGATTGATCATTTTGTTCTAGGATGTTTTACTTTTGTTATTTAATTTTAGTATGTTTGGTTTTAGTTAATCTCAGTTACTTTTAGTTGTATTCTTTTGTTTTCAGTTGTGTTTATGTTATTTTAGTTGTATTTTGGTTTGTTGGGTGTACTTTGATCATATCTATTATGGTAGAGCATTTTTTTACTTATATTTTGTCTCTTGTACTTTGATCATTTTATTTGGTTTTAGTTACTGCAAAATGTTCTCGATACACTCTTAATGGATCAATAATCTTAAAAAATCATTGCACGGGTATATTCTTATTTCTTTCTCTCCCACTATTGTGCTTTATTTTTTATTGTTTGAAGAGTAAGGACGCTATTCCATTAAGTGTGGGAAAGGGATTTCATTGTTATCAGACTTATATTTTTGCCTTATATGATATTATTTTATCATATTTTTTGTGGTAGTATATGATTTGTGAATTTTTTATATTTTTTGTGCATGTCATTAACAATTTCCCCTTTTTTATTTCAATTTTTTTGATGATTTGAGATGATATGTGGTTAATTTTGATTATTAAAGAATAACTATTTTCCAATTGCTTTATATTTAGAAAATGGATACTTAATGATCATAATGACATCACATGTATAAAACGTATGTTTTTAGTAATTTGCACTTCTTTTTACCATTTTCCTCATCTTATTTCAAGTTAAAATAAAAATAATAAACAAAGAAAAATTAATTAATTAAAAAGTGCATAAGTAAGAAATAAAATTCATTGTGTTGGATTTAAACTAATAAAAAGGTTAAAGTTAATAAGTGACGTGGTTTTCATCTTAGAATAGTACCGTACCAGTACTAATACCGACAATTTTTTAAAATTATAAAATATTTTTTGAATTTTATAAAATCCACAAAGTTGTCCCTATATATATTATGCATCCTCTGTAAATGTAATTTCAACATTTTTCAAATATTCAATTAATACAATAAATATAATACAATTTTTATATAATATTTATACCCATTAATATCAATTTTTACATATTTCTCAAATAAATTACAACTTGAATTAATATAAACAAAAAAACAATCATCCAACCATCATAATTTAATATCAGTACATCAAAACATCATAAAGTTATTACAACAATATATAACAAATAACTATTTTCTTCTTTCATATTAATACTAATTTTTATCTATTTCTCAAATAAACATCATCTTAAATTAATATAACCAAAAAACAGGACATCAAATCACATTACTAAATATTAATAAATCAAAACATCAACATATAATAACCTTCAATCATAAAACTATAATAAACTATATCTAAATATCATTCAATAAATAATATATAGAATAAAAAATGCTATAACTAGCATCACTATCCAGCATAAGAACTCCATAAAACATAATTAAAGCCTAAAAAATATTAATAATTAACATATATAAAATTTAACATATACATCAGACGCCATAAAAAAGAGGAAAATAACCTGAAATACATTAATCTTCATTAGCCAAGCCGTTAACCACTAACATCAAGCTGGATCCACCTTTCATCTATTAAAAAATCCTCATCAGGAGGAGGAACCTGATCACCACCCTCATTTAATGTCATCCCAACAAATGACATATCAATATCCTCCCAATAGACATTAGCATCTCCTTACAAGTCACTCCCATCTAGAAGGCTTGGCTCATATCCAATCTATCAAAGTATCAATATGATATAAAGAAATAGGATCATTGTCACTGATTGTTTTACTCAAAGTCCTAGAAAAAAAATAAAATCAAATTACTAACGAGATTTTAGAAATAATATTGAACATAATAATAACAATAACAAAAAAAACATATATCTCTCAAAGCTTCAAGTTGTGTTTAACATAGACTAAATTATTCAACCTCTTATGCTTCAATCTATTCATTTTCTTAAAGCAGATGAACTTAAATGTACTCTAATTCGTTTCGTATCTAGTCACACTTACACATTGACTCAAAATACGAATTGTAAACCTTTACAATTCTAAAGCATCACTGTTAAACTGGTTTCACCAAGAAATTTCAAGATAAAAAAGGATCTCATAAAAAATGAAGTAATGATTAATTGTAAACAAGTAACAAAAGTAAAGAAATGTATACTTGATTTGAGCTTTTCTCTTTGTTGAACTGATAAAGGCATTTTCAATCACCAATAGCCTCTTTATACGCCACTATTTATGAGCTAAGGAGGTTTTGCATTATCTCATGGCTAATAAGAGTGGTGATGGTATTCAGCATCCCTTTGTTAACTTCAACTCACCTTTCGTAATTGTACAAAAAGTAGACTCCTAGATTGAGGAATGTCGCGATAATAAACAAAGGAATGTATAGCTGGTTTTCCAATCTACTTTGAATGGTAAATAGGAAAGGGGTGTACAATATAGGTCTATTCTTCAAATTTGCCTTTATAGCTTCCTTCGCCCTCTCTATGGTGTTATAAAAATATCCTATTGTTAACTTATGATCACTATCTGCTAGATGATGTACACTAATCAAAGGCTCATAAGCTTTAACTACAAACTAACAGATGATGCACTCTAATCAAAGGCTCATAAGCTTTAACTACAAACTAACAGTTAGATAAAATCTCCTTATCCTCAATAATAATGGAAGTAGCCTCTAATCCAACATTAGACTTGGCATGTTAAACAATTACTCACCTATCATTAATAAACATCTATCATAACTTCTTCCTCATCACCACAAAACTCTGTAGTGTTAGAAATTTGGTGGAAAATCTGGTAACTACAAGTTGACATAAGCTCCTTTAGCTAGTAAACTCCCTCCTCATCAAGTTTAACATCTATGTATGATTATAAATAAATTTAGTTACCTTCTCTACTTTTAGCACAATCTCCACTATCACAGGTAAATATATACTATCTTTGAAATCTTTCAACATCAAGTCAATATATTGAGTAGCACATAGAATCCAATAGAAAGAGTTATATGCACTTTTTGTAAGCTACATTATTATCAGTGACAAACTAAGCAATGTTCTTAAGCCTTATTTCATTAACAATTTTATTAAAAAGGTGAAATAAATAATCAGCATTCCTAATCATGACAGATGCATCAACTGACTTAAAAAACAGGATCCCTTTGGCAGAATAAACCAAGAAATTAATGAAAGACTCCTATTTCTATCTAGTCCAACCATCACACATAGGAGAACACCTATAAAATCCCAAGTCATCCTTTTATCTTCCAAATAGTGTCTCATCTCAGCAGCAGACTTGACAAGAAGTTTATCCATAGTCATGTATTAAAGGAGCCTTATATCCCTGACTATAAGAGACAATGGTGTCCATTATAAGTTGATAATAATCTGATTGAGTAAATTAAATGGCATATTTGTATCATACTACCATAAAGCTATAGTTATATCTGCTTTGATTATCTACTTCCCTAGTTTACATAGCGGCATAACGAGAAGGTTAAGCTCTTGGAGTTGTTCTTAAAGAAATTTAAAAAAAAACTAGCAAATGACCTCCTTCTTTTTAGTCTAACCTCTCCACTATCTAAACCACTCCCTTCCTGCTCGGTAAAAGGGATAGAAGGTCCTCCAATGTCAGATTCACCAGCATCATCTTTACCAATATCAGCTTTACCACCTCTGATAACTAAACTCATACTGCCAATGTTGAAACTAGCTTTAGTTATTCTATCTTTCTCTATCTGATACTCCTCTATCAAAGTCTTCATCTGCCACTTCACATTATGAAGAACCTTTTTACAAGGCTCCATGTCACCCTTTATTTCAACTAAATGTTCTTCAGTCTTATGATTCCTCTATCATAAGACTAGGAACTAATGTAACATGGGCAATTGCTGGATCGCCAAATCTCCCAAAAGGGACTGAAGTATCACCAATAGGGCTCCATATCGAACTACCCTCTATTTATCTATCAAAATCAATGCAATTGATTAAGGAATCTAATTTTAATTAATAAAAAATACATAAGTCATTACATAAATGCAATCGATAATTCTATTAGCTCATTCATACATCTAATTACATGAACATACATTCATTTTCAAGAAACATAACATAATTTCAGCTAAAATTGAAAATTGAAAGTTTCATAATTTCATCTAAAATTGGGAAAAATTCAAATTCTACTAAATCAAATGCAATTGATGATTCTATTAGCTCATTCATGCATCTAATTACTTGAATATACATTCAATTTCATGAAACATAATACAATTTCATCTAAAATTGAAAATTCCCAATTTCACAATTTCACCTAAAATTGAGAAAAATTCAAATTCTACCAAATTAAATGGAATTAATGATTCTATTAGCTCATTTATACATCTAATTGCATGAATATACATTCAATTTCATAAACTTAATACAATTTTACCTAAAATTGAAAATTTCCTAATTTTTATATTCCTAAAATTTGGAGAAATTTCAAATTCTACCTAATCAAATGAAATTAATGATTCTATTAGCCCATTTATACATCTAATTATGTGAATATACAATCAATTTCATAATAAATGGATGCATTCTTTTCAATTGGTAAAGGAGAAGCTTATGAGTGCACCTATTTTGGTATCACCTAATTGGTCTCTTCCTTTTGAGTTGATGTGTGATGCAAGTAACTTTGTAGTTAGAGCAGGCCATAGGTATCAGAGTTCACATACAAGTCAACACTCCCAATGTATTCCCAATACCAACATCCTCGGACACTCAATTTCTAGAATAGCAGTAGACACACCACCTTATGGCTCCAAATTAATATAAGTAGAAACTGAAATAAATGGATTAAACACAACATATATAGGAATCCACTATTTAGAGAGTCATTTCACATGCATAATTACGACTTGTATTTCATATACATACTTAAATTGTAATTTGGACTAATGGCAAAGGTGTTAGATGCATTCAATTGATCATTTTTTGGTTTAAGTGAATTTAATGTGCTTATCGGGCAAATGTGAATTTATTTGTGTCTTGACTTATGAATTTGTGATTTGGAATGATTTAAGGGATGAAAGGTGAGGGATTGGTGTGATGATACATGTTT
>JAOXYD010155089.1:0-10401 GCA_028565735.1 Pinacopodium congolense | reverse complement strand
AGTTAATCCTAAATTTATTTAGCTAGTGACATTTAGTTGCACCTTGAGAGAGGGTAGCTAAAATATTAGAAAATCTTGGGCCAAATATAAATTAGATTAATTAACTAAAGGGAAACAAATAAGGATAATGACAAATCCTATGCTTAAATCTTGATTTTCTCCGAATTTTCTGTTTACTGTGTTTGCTATTGGTTGTGTTGCTCGCTCCTACTCCTAATTTTTTCTTTGTCTCATTTATTTGTTTTTTATTTAATTTGTTTAAATGGATTTCTTAAACAAAGTGTAAATCAAATTAATAAGGTGTCTAGATACAATCATCGTGGGATCGATATCCGTTCTTCGCTACAAGTACGACCCGTATACTTGCGGTTTTGAGCGTAAAACTCGTAGTCGTAGTTTGTTTTACGAACGAACAACTCTTAGTAGATCAAATATTATGTTTAGTATGAGTTTTAGGTCAAATGGATACCTAATTACTAACTAAAGGATAAAAGCATATGGAACTTTCAAACTAACTACTAGACCTTTCAGATTTGGAAACAAATTATCAAAACTAGAGAAGTTATGCAAGCTAAAATTAGAGATAGAATTGGAGATGCTAATAACACAATTTTCTAGTATGACTACTAGCATGACATGGGTCCCCTCTATAAGCTTAGAGAGTTCTTATCTCTAAGATCAATCATCCCTCTTTTACCAAGGTACATGTTTTTATTAGAGGAAATACGTGTCAACTCACACAAACAATGGTTTCAAAGATATTATAGATAAGATGTCAAACTACTCCTCAACTATACTAATCCTGATGTATTATGTGGGTTCCAAACAAGTGTTAACTATTGACTACCAAATCTTATAAGAAAGTATTAATTAGGACACGAAATAAAATGCAATGGTTCCAAATGATATGGGATCCAGATCTTATTACCTCTAATGCTTTTATTTTATAGTTGGTGATTAAAAAGAGGATTGGCGACAATGGCACATTGAAATTCACCATAGCCAATAGACTCTCTGAACTCTATAAAAATGCTAATGAAAATTTTTACTGCATCTTTTTTAATTGAATTTATTCATCTTATATAGAAGTTAGCCCTTGCTTTGTTTGATCTAAGATGTAGTTATACTAATTAGGAAAATATAGTGACATAGTCCTTGAGGTTATAATTTCTAAATAAAGGAGATCATAAGTTCTTTAACTTGGCCTTTGGAGCTATAGTATATGACATATGACTTGAAAGGAACTGAAGATTGTATGGAGGTGAAGAAGATAAGAAAGAACAAATAGCCTAAAATGTGTACTAAGATCTGTGAAGCTGAATTAGTCAAAAACACCATTAGTAAGATGAGTCCTGAGACCTTAATCAAATGGACATTGTAACTAGTGAATGGTACAACTTGTGAATGTACCTATCTAATGAGTTTTGTTAATGCTCCTTCAAGGGGATGCTTCTATCTATAGCTAAATGGTTTGAAAGATTGATATGCTGAAGGCAAGGATGTCTTGAACTAGCAGTTTGTTATTTAAGTTACTATTTTTCCATTTATGTAATTATGTACTTCCAAGAGTAACATTCTTATTTCTTTGATTATTAATTTAATTTAAAATTTTTAAAAATTATATCTAGTATGTGCTTATGTGCTAGATTTCCATAAAGTCATGAGGAGTCTCATTTGTTTGTCATCATATACATAGTTAGATATTTTTATAGCACCATGTCATTAGGACTTTGATATCCTAAATATGCATCCCTAAATTTAGTTGGCTATTTCTATGTAAACTATGTTGATAGTCTTCTATATATAAATGGTACATTTGGTTCTCGTCAATTTCTAAGCAATGCATTAGTTTCATAGTTTAGTAAGAAATAAAATGTGATAGCAGTATTAACCACAGAAGCAGAATATATAATGACTGATAGTTATTATGTACAACCTTTTTAGCTTAGACAACAGTTTAGGGATTATGGCATCAAATTTACTAAGGTCCTCAGTAGGTGTATTAATACTAATGTCATTTTCTGAATAAAGAATTCAATTCAACACTCTAGGACTAAGCATATAGAGATTAGGTATCATTTCAATAAAGATTATATGTAAAATGGTGATATTGAATTGGAATTTATTGATATAACATACTAATTGGCTAATATTTTTACTAAACCAATGAATGAGGATATATTTTGCATAATTATGAGAGAATTAGGAATGACTGAAGGTACATCACTTTGAAAATCTTGTGAAATTATGTATATATTTTTTTGAAAATCTTATGAATTCATGAATAACTTTTTGATGATTTGAAAAAGAAGAGAGGTTTAGTAATATTATTTATTTATTATAGGGGAGTTATTATTTAAATGTTATGTGTGATTTATGAATTGTCTTTATGACATTTGAATTACTGATCAGAATACAAAGTTCATCATATTCAAAGTGAAGAAAACATGGGAACACCTGGAAGGGTGGCTCCGGCGTCAACAATAAAAATATTGCCTGTGACATATTCAGATGAGTCGTGGAGTAAGTATCGAACGAGTGTCGTTAATGCAGGATCAGAGGTGCCGTACGTTCTTAGAGGGACAGTTTTTTTAGCAACAGTATTTAGCCATTCCCTTTGCATAAGACCCTGAGTTATCTCTGACTTGAATAATCCAGGTGATATTGAGTTCACCCTGATTTTGTATACCCCTAACTCCAAAGCCATGATCTGAAATTCCCATCAATTTTATTCGTCAATTATCCCCTCACATTAATTATCAGTAAACCAAATCCAGAAAGAGTAACAAAAGTCAAGAACATGCAAATATTTAGAAGGATTTCGAAATCAAGTTAACAATGCATCTCATTTAAGACAAATTGATGTTAAAAACTAATCACATCAAGATTTATCGAAAAAGATGTCATTCTGTAGGATTCCCAAATTGTTAGGAGACGTGTATATTGAACAGAAACTAAGACCTTGTTTAGTTGGACTTTATTTTTTTATTTTAATTTCTTGTTTTTTAAATACAGAAATCGAAAAAGAAAACATACTAATACAATACAAAAATCGGAAAAAAAAAAACAACAACTAACACAAAAATATAACAATCACTATAAAAAACCACAACCCACCATAAACATTCCCTAAGATTTTTCCCTTCTTGTCAAAGGAGAAAACTCCTCTTCTCTAATGAACTTACACAGACAGAAAGGAAGTTATTCTAAATTGATCATACAGTAAACTAGCCTTCAATTCATTCCTCGATTACTCGAGCACCTTGTTTCTATTCAATCTACCAATATAATCATGTTCATAAAAGATGAAAATTAAAGGCTACAACAAAATGTTCAATATCAGCTTCAGGAATTATATCAGAAACTAACAATTACCAAACAACTTATTAATATGATCAGTTAGTATTGGTGGTCTATCTTGATTAAAGCTCTGTTTTTATTCTAAACTTTATCATCCAACTTACTTATTCCTACTCCTTTATTCCTCACTATTTCAGAAAACCCTCATTTACCTTCCATTGCCTCATCATCACCATAACAGCACCAAAATCGTAATTAATTGGACGTGTTCGGAGGCACACACATGTATAAACACGCCGAGATACCTAATTCGGCAACCGGGATGTGAGCAGATAATCAAATTAAGACAACGGAATAGTGACAACCATCAAGCAAAATGATATATCTCATTCAATTAACACAATTGAATTGCTACAGCATCATGGCAAAGGTATATATATATCACCTTTGTCATCGTGTTAAAACCTGCTTTCGAAGAAGCATATGCAACACCCCCAGGCAAGTGCCCTCGATTGAGACCCGCAATTGATGAAATGTTAATGACTGATCCTCCAATTTTGGCATCACGCATTCTCCTGCAGACATACTTCGACACCAGCCATGATCCCGTTAAATTTGTTCTGAACACATTGTTCCATTCCTCCTCAGACAAATCCAAGGGGGTCTTCACACTACCTGGAAAAACAATACATTTGAGAATATCCCTACACCGGTAATGCATAAACCAGAAAAATATCAATATCTCACTGAATCATCATCCTCACGGGTTTAATCAACTCAATAAATCAGTATCACATGTACTAAGATAACAGAGGCTTTTACCATAATTCTTTATATATATTCATAAAGCATTCAGAATATCTTGCCGATATCTTAAATATGATAAAAACAAAATCGAACCCAGAAAAAGATATAACATAAAAGTGCAATCTTTATCGTTCATGTGATAAAGAAAGAAAAGAAGAGTATGTACCTCTAACACCAGCATTATTAATCAAGGCGTCGATCCTCCCAAAGGCGTTCCAGGCCTTTTGAACGGAGTTTTCAATGATGGGTCCATCGGCCGACACGTCAAGCTCCACCGCAAACGCTCGTTTAACACCAAGCTCCCCCTCCACCGATGAAGAAGAAGAAGAAGAAGAAGAAAGGCCACATTGATTGATTTCGTCGCAGAGAGATATAAGGCGATCGACGCGGCGAGCTGCGGCCACAATCCGGCAACCGGCCTTGGCTAAATCCAAACAAAACTCACGGCCTAAGCCAGAGGAAGCTCCGGTGACGAACACCACCTTGTCACGAAGATCACACCATGGCTCCAGCTCAGAAGATATCTCAGTCGTCATTGTACTGTCCCCAGCACGAAGAAACAGAAAATGAGAATCTAAGGACGGCCTTCAACTATATAAAAAAAGAAGAGACACTGTTTATGAGGCCCACAAAATTCCACGTGGACTCCCTGCGTATTACAATTTACAAGTTTGTTTCCCAACCGGAAACCTCGGACTATTACCATTTATATGTTTGATATTATTTTATTATTTTATTTTTATTTTTATGTATGTGTATTGATTTATACGATATTATTATTAATTTTTGTATTATTTTATAAGTTTTTGTATTGTATTAATATTTTTTTTAATTTTTATACTATTTTTATTAATTTCTGTACTTTTAAAAATAAGAAACTAAAAAAAATGATAATAATATCAAACAAGGCTTTAAGCTTCAATAGGTGATTTTTATAAAAACATATATATTCATTAATCATCAATAGAATTTGAAAAGTTAATTCTTATGTTTTCTTGTAAAATGAGGATTGTTTATTATTAATTATTTAAGATAAAAATTATATAATAATTTGTGTAGGTGCCTTAAAAGTCTGATTGAAAATAGAAATTACATAAAAAATAAATAAATAGGAATTAAAACAATTAATTATAATATATGGACTTTATTTTTTTAGGAAACCCTACCAACTTGGTCATCAAGTTGGATGAAAATTTAAAATATTGATATGTTTATAAAGATTTAATCCATCTCCAGTAATTTTGGGTTATGGTAAGTTTATTATTTCATAATTCTATTCAAAGCCTGTTTTATATCTCAATTTAGACAAAGTAGCGAATGGTAGTTTCCTTAAATAAGTTTGAATTCATTAAGAAAATAAATTTGTTGTCATCCTTTTATTACCTAATATTTCGAACTTAGTCGCTAAGATTTTGTTTGCTATTACACTTATATCAACTTTTTCAAAAATAGAATTTCAAGTTATTATGGTATAGCTAGATTTTGTAACTGCATCGTGTAAATCATTATTGTTATTCTCTACCCATAATTTGCCTTATATTGTATAAATACATAATGTTATTATAATTCTAATTTTTCCATTGAGGCCCTTTGTCATTACCTTCTATTAGCTAATTTTTTCATATGAATTATTAATCTATATATGTATATTAAAGTTAATACGGTGAGAATCTTTCTCCATAAATAGGATTATATTTCTATAATCACTGTCATAACAAACTTTTTAAGCATACTCTTAAAAGTATAGGTTACACAAATTTCTTAATTTTATCTAACAATCCTCAACTCACCACATTAATGTTACATACATTCTTGGATTTAAACAAAATTAATATATTAATTTTCACTCTTTTTTTAACCATTCATATCAACTCCTTATCCCAATTTCACCTTAAAGTTTCTATGAAGGAGTTTTTCTTGTATAAGGTACTTATTTTCCTTCGGTGCATCTCATATCTTAAAACTTTTGTCCTTTTTTTTATTTATAATGTTGCTACCTTTTTACCAAAATTGATTAGCATTTGGATTCAATTTTCATTTTATGATATCTCTAATTTTATATTGGAATCTTAAAGAATCATAATGCTAAGTTTTTTTTTCTATTTTACATCATGTTTTTTGAATTTTTTAATAGTAATTGATATTCATAAAATAATAAATTATACTTTTTTGTATGTAATTATTTCTATATAATTAATGTTGCAAATTATGAATTTTAAAGGCAATTAAGAAAAACATATTTTTATTTGCAGTTCATTTGCGAAATATTTTCATTTTGTGAAATATCTAACGTTTGATACTAAATTTTTTATGCAAGAAAATTTGGTGATAATTATTGAAGTTATTATTTACCTTTTCTTATTCTTGTTTTATCAGTTATTTTGTAGAGGATTGATCTTAATGTATAATTTTAGAAGTTTATAAAATTAATTTTATTATATATATTGATATAATTTTCTATAATCAAAAAATTCAAAAATAATTGGAATAAATGCATAATAATATGTAAGAAACTTATTTAAGAAATGGGAGACAACCAAGAGTTTTTTGAAAATAAGAATAAAGTTAATAAATAAGGTTACTCCAAAGAGTTACAAGTAAAGTCTCTAATACATCCATCTAAGAATAGTTTACAAGCCTTAGTAGCGACCAGTATGAGGATTGAATAATTTGCCATTATGTTATCAATCCATCATATTAGATTCATTCAAGCTAAACATACACAGTCTGGAATGCCAAAGCTTCCTACCTTTCCTTAGCCTGTATAGTTTAGTCATTACCACGATTAATGACAGTTGCATTGATCATCTAAGATGTTGGAGTCCCACAGTTGAGTCCAGCATCAGCCTTGAAGCCGCATCAATTGTTTAAACTCAAGGCATATACCTTTGCTTTAGCTTTTTATGCCTCTGGGAATCTCCATCTCCTAATGGTTTCATTACTCCAATATTCGTAAATCCTAGGCACAGTGGAGTGCTCCCTAATTTTGTTCAAATTCTCTGCTATAAAGTTCTCCAACCTTATAAAGTTCTCTTATTTTTCTCCATCCATAGGTTGTATACCTAACCAAGTGCCACATTAATAAAGATGTAATCTTATTTACATAAAGTTCATACTATTTCTAGCTAACTCTCTGTGGTGTCATTAATTCCACTTAGTTGAAGTACCTTTTGCTAATCAACAGCAAGTAGTCACACTTGAAAAATAGGTGATCACTTGACTCTCTCTCCTGCTTGCATAAGAACCATATTTTAAAAATGTTAAGGAATCTACATATTCTGTCTAACGTGGCCAACTTTACTTTGATTGCAAACCAAAAAATGAATGTAGCTTGGGGGTATGCTTGATCAAAATATACCATTATATCCAATTGATTTTTAGGTAGGCTTGCCTAGAATTGAGTAGTAGGAACTATTGGAGTATACACCATTGGAGGAGGTTGTCCACATTACTACATCACTTCTCATAGGATTGAATTCCATTCACAATGTTTGCTACATAAAATGGTCGACTAGCAGCTCTTGTAAGTAAGTTCTAAAATTACAAACAACATCTCTCATAGTTATTATTAGAGCGATAATCAATTTTAGCTGATTAAGTTCGGCTTTCTAATCAGGTGAAGCATTCATTAGATATCATGTGTTATGCCAAAAAAAGAGTGAATCATCAATTATTATTAAAATGTAGTCTCTTATAATATTCCTTTGCCTCAAAATGTTTAACATTGTCCAAGAGGTGGATGCTTCAAAAATGATATTCCATACACAATCATCTCTTAAGTAATTAATATGGATCTATTTAATTCAAAGATTCTCTTTGTCATTGAGCATTCTCTATATACTTTTAAGCATTCAATTTATTGTAGATTTTTAAAGGTCTAATCCCTAATCCCTAATCCACCCTTTACTTTAGAAAGGTAAACATCAATCCATTTGGCCTTAGCCATAACTCTTCCCTCTACCATTCCAAACCATAGAAATTTCCTTAATTACTTATCAATAATTTTAATGATCCTGCAAGGAAGAATGATATAAGAGGCCTAATGTTTCTTTAAGTTGCATATGACCGAGATTATAAGTTATACTCTAGCTACAATTGAAAGAATTTTATCACACCATTTGCTTATCCTTTTCTTGATCCTGTCAATGAGTGGCTGAAACTCCCTTAAGGATGGCCTTCTAGAGGATATTGGAATATCTAAATAGGTTAAAAGGAGTTCTCTAAGTATCAAACCCGTCACAGCAGTTAGCCACCTCGCTTCTTAAAGGGCACTTGCAAAAACATATAGTTATCTTTTTGCCATGTTGATAGTAAGACCAAAAAACTGATGAAAGATGTTTAAGGCTGATATAATGGTACTTAAAGGATTAGCATTAGCCCTTAAGAAGATGAGCAATTTGTCTATAAAGCACAAATTTATCATTCTCAATTTCTTATATCTTGAATGGAACTTAAAATTGTTATCTTGATTTGTCATGATTTTCAACAATCTATTAAATACCTCCATCACCAAGGTAAAGAGATAAGCGGACACGAAATCCCTTTATTGAATTCCTCTTACTCCTTTAATCAACTTGGATGTTCAACCATTCACTAAGATATTATAGGAAGTAGTAGTGATACACTCCTCCATCCATCCAACAAAAATAGTAGGGAAACTAAAGGCTTGCATGATGTTAATTATGAAATTCCGGCTTACTAAATCGTATGCCTTTTGAAGACTATCTTGGCAACATAATTTTTCCTAGCTCTTCTATTATATAGTTCTTCATCAATTTTTGAACTCTGTTCACAAGGTTTGAGTTTTAGGAGCAAGACAAACTAAGGTTTGTTGATCTCCTTTAGTAATTTACCTCTACTAAAAAATTCAAGTACAATTCCATGACATATTATTTAGTAATTGACCAAGTCTTTTGGAAAAAAAATATGCATTCATTCCATTCAGAGTGGAGGCCTTGTTAAGGTGGAGTGAAAATAGAACTTTTTCCACCTCCTGCTCATCAACAAGTTAAAAAAGTAATTGTGGATCAAGGTTTGATATGGTTTGCTACAGTTTAAACTACATAAGTTTAAGAGATGAGATGTTGTCCATTATTGTTTCAAGTGTTCTAGAGAAATATGAGGGCACCTCTTGCATTATATCATTTTTCATCACTAGGACCTATCTAATTTTTCATCAAATCCTAGCAAACATTTTTATGAATGTCAATATTAAGGCGTTATGAAGTTTAATAAATAGATATTTATATATTTGAGTCTAATAAATGATGGCTTATAAAATGATTCACATAGCTTTACATTAACCAAAAGCTAAGGGGAATTAATTTAATGTGGATGAATGCAATTGTGAGAAAAAGATGTTAGAATTTTATAAGTAGGATTGTGTATAGTCAAAAAGAGACAAAAGGATGAATTGAGTTATATATAAATATTTGATCCATATTGTATTGTCTTAAATTTTTAGGTCAGAATATAATGTTTTTAATTGCATATGTACTCCCTAATGATGTATAAGTTCACTTAAGCCTAATCCAATTTCTTAGTTAAATATATTTTCCTTAGTCTTAACCCCAAACTTGTAGGAAACAAGTACTATTACTTTTTAGAAAATTTCTCATTAGTGTTATCTTACAAAAAAGGACTTAGATAGGGACCACAATTCGAGGCTCCTTTGTAGTCACGAATGTGGGACTCGCATAAGCTCCACGTTATTTTTGAATTATTAAGGGACTTGACCTATTAAATTTACAAAAAGAACTACATAAGTCCTTAAAATTTTAATTTTAAAACCCTCAAATCATAAATTTTAAATCTTAAAACTCTAACAGTATGTTTGGTTCAGAGTAATAGTTATTCTATTATCCATCTATTTCTAATAATTAAGAATTCTTTGTTTGGTTAACAAAAAGTTTACGGAATAACTATTGCTAGTGTTAAGTATTCTTTATTTTTTAAGAATAGGTAAAGATTATCCCCATTTGTCTTTAACTATTCTAATAATAGCTTATTTCGTTGTTTACCTTTTTTTTCTTGGCGTATTTTCTTCACACCTCCCAACAGAAACTTTATTATTATTATTATTATTATTATTATTATTGTTATTATTATTATTTTTATTAATTTTCTTCTTATTATTATTAATTTTATTATTATTATTATTTTCTACTTATTATTATTATTATTGTTATTAATTATATTAAATTAGATTCTTCTTCTTCTTCTTCTTCTTCTTCCTAATTTTAATATGCTCATTTAATTCATTAATCACTCATCTAGAGCTGGATTCCACAAGTT